>JAOPFQ010000002.1:3525000-3767500 GCA_030064505.1 Chouioia cunea | reverse complement strand
GACGATTGCGAAAGCCAAAGAAACGCAGATAAGTGAGATTAAAGCAACGAGACAAAGTAGCGTGCCATGTCGATCCTAATGTAAACAGTTTCTAGTTTCAAGCTAAATTTATTGTTGCTTTGTTAGAAACAACAACGATCAAGTGTCGTTTATAAATTGACAAATGATATTGTGTGTCGTTCGACTCGTTTACGGAAAATCCGCGTGAAATATACAATCGTCCAACGTTGTTTCCCTATATTTTCTAACGATGTGTCCAATTTGTAAAATAATTTAAAAACTAGCGCGCAAAACTCGCTTGACTAAAAAGAGAGGATGCTGCGCGTCATCTGTGGGTGTTTTAACGAATCGTTTGACAGCTGCCACACGATGATAACAACAACCACGCTTTCGTTTTGAGGTTATATTTGATTTTTACGTCACATATGCCAAAGTGAAGTCTGACGGCGCGCGCGCTGCTCTATCTCCACATTCTTTGCGCGCGCGTCAATTACGTGACATTTCAAGCGACAGTTCAAATTTTTAGCTAAATAATAACGAGTGATCGATTGGCAAAAATCAAAATCGAATATCATTGAAAATGTCGCAGCATTTGGCGACTTATAAACATAGTTATTCGACGCGATCTTGCCGACAGCAGTGTTATTACAGCAACGGCATTGTCGCAACGGAAAACGTGCTCGCGGCTGTCAGTGGTGATGGCCACGAGGTTGATCAAAATTTTACTTTGAACCACGAGGATAATTCGAGATTGCACACTTACAAGGTGAGTTTTGTTCAAGCTACGCGTATTTTTTTGATCGATTACGTTACGAAAGAATGCCGGTAATTTAGCAGGTTATACTCAACTTTGTTTATTTCTTGCCTTGTCACAAATATAGCACGCAGTTCTTTGTTTACGTAACACTTGTCACTTGTAGCGCGAATCGCTTGTTGATTTACTCCGGACGCGCGCGTCCGCGATATTTATAGACGAGTTCACCCGGGTTCGAATTCACCGCTATTAGAGTCTAGACTATGTAAGATGCAAGGGTTGAAATGTGATATATGCAAGCCAATTTTTAAAATTTTTCGTCCCGTTTGATGGTAAATTTATTTTTGCTTTTTTTTTTTTCTTTTTAATTTCGCAACGTTCAGCAAACTGTCAATTACGTTTTCAAGCGTTATTTTCGTTTTCTTGCGTTTTTATCGGTTTCATTCTTACTCAATAGAAAATGTATTGATAATAAATTTAAAATTTAGATTTTGCAGCAACAAATAATTGGCCATACCATTCAGTCTGTAGATGATATTGAGAAATGGTTGAGGTATACAAGTGAACACATTTTAAATTCAGAGTTAAATGCCAAAAATAATTCACAAGTCGACATACAGAGAGGCCTCAACGAGCAATTATCTCAAGTCTCTGATAAGCAACTCTTGACAGATATTGAACTAACAGCTAAAAAATTAAACATTGATTATGATGCTATCTTAGCTGAGCTACAAAATAATAAAATTACGATGGCCAATGAAAAAGAAGATGAATTAATTTTAACAGATATACATCTGGATGATTTGTTACTTACCCAAGAGATACAAGCTGCTTATTCTCACTCGGAATATACAAATACTGATTTAAATTTTGAAAATCTAGCAGATGAGTCACAGTTAGATAACAATGTCGAACAAATTATTGAAATTCCGCAGCTGCAAATGCCACAGCTGCAAAGTGAAATTAATAGTGTACAAATGAATGAAAATTCAACAAATATTGAGACTGAATTGATTGTAAAGAAAGATTCTTTCGATAGTGCTCTTACAATCAGTATACAAGATTTATCTATTGAAAACGACTCCCGTGATGAATTGTCCAATCCAAATAATTGTACATATATTACAAATGAGTCGAGGGATTCAAAGTCTGAAAACTCAAACCTACCGGTTGTTGCACGAAAGAAATCTAAGAAAAGTAACATAAGTACAAATTCTTCTAAGGGTAAGACTAAATTTGAACCTAGTATTATGAAACGTAAAAGGAAAGTAACTTATCAAGAGATCGCTGTGGAAACTGATGAAAAAAACACAACATCAACTAACTGTCATTTAAATGAAAAATCTTTGAAAGAGAATAGTAAGACATTCATGAATAAATCTTCGAGACCATTGATTTCTGAATGTTCCGGAAGCGACTCGGATGATGTACACAAAAACAGAACTTTTGTAACACCCAGTGCTCAGGAATTGGTCATCTCAAATGCATTGAAAGAAGCAGGAATAACCGAAGATTCTTTGACATATTATTACACTTCGGATAATATAAAGACATGGCGGTGCCATCTCGAAAATTGCGGTCGTGACTTTGCTAAATTAAGCTACTTGAAAGTCCATTTGATGTCACATTTGAATCTTAAACCATTCAAGGTAAATGTTTTTCTTGTCTCTTTGAAATCCTAACTAGATTGTTTACTAAATTGTTCTTTTTTTTTCACTTAGTGCGACTATCCTGGTTGTACCTGGGGATTCTGTTCGGAATTCAAGCTCAAACGTCACAAAACGACTCATCTAAATAAAAAAGACTTCGCCTGCTCTGTACCTGGCTGTCAACGAAGATTCACCACAGTTTACAATCTCGCTAGTCACAAGAAAATGCACGCGCGTCCTAACGAGATTGTATGCCAAGTGCTCGGATGTACGGAAAAATTCCAAACGCAACGTGCCCTTGATAATCACATGAAGTGTCACGGTGAAAGTCTCGCGCCATACAATTGCAAGTACAAAGGCTGCCCTAAGCGATTTTACAGTACGAACGCCTTGATGACTCATCAGCGAAGTCACTGTTACTCCGAAGAAGATCTCACATGTCCATGGCCTGATTGCGGTAAAATTTTCGACCAACCCTGTAGAAAAAAGGCACATATGCGTACGCACACCGGACAAAAACCTTACGTGTGTAGCTTCAAAGGTTGTAACTGGGCATTTACAACGTCGAGCAAACTCTCAAGGCATCAGAAAAAGCACACGAACGAGCGCAAATTTGAATGCGACGAAGAAGGTTGTACCAAATCTTTCTTGCGATCTCAACATTTGAAAGAGCACAAACTGACGCATATCGAGGAGAGAACGCCTTACCAATGCCATTTCTGTGATGCTAGCTTCGTGGCTAAAAGTAGCTTGTATGTTCACATGAAGAATCATGCCGACAAAAACTATGTACATAAACAACAGAAAAAGGGTAACGCCAACAAAAAGACGGATAATTGCGACAAGAATTATGCAGGAAGTTCTGGATCTGAAAGCACATCGAACGAAGAGACTGAAAATATTTCTTCCATTTCAAATAACTCAGAGATGCCCACCACAAGCGCAGTTCTGGAGAAAATATATAAATGTCCTATGGAATACTGCTCGAAATTATACTCGCATAGATCGAGCCTACGCATACACTTACAAAAGCACAAAACCCCAACCCTCGCTCAGATTCAAAATGACGTTGAAAGAAATAACGAAGAAAGTACAACTTCCAGCACGTCAAAATTGAAGCCGAACGAAGGTGCCGCAAGGACCGAATTCCCATACGAATACGTTCCAAGCGTCAAACGTAGCGTACAAGAGACTTATTCGAGCGAGATAAACACTGTTAAATTAGGCGATAATTTATTTGTCGACGAAGATTTGCCTTCGGCTTACTGCCAAGACGAAGTAGGATTAGTGGACTTCCAAATGTTACTCTTCGATACTAATACTGTTGACGATATACAGGAGTTTTAGATTAAAAATCAACTCGTACAGTACCTACCATTGGATAGATCTTGGAAATGTATTGCTTGTCATTTAAATCAGAGGTATTTCATTTTTATTTGCATGACGGTTTGAAAAAAATAGAAAACACAAGCACAAACAAATTTCCTTAATTTTTCTTTCATGTTGACGTACACTATTGCTAATTATCGATGAGTAGGATCAAACCGAATTTTACTATTGAAGAAATTTGCTTGATTTTTCGTTGTTTGGCACAATTTGGTGCATTACGTACAATTTAGAATTAAATTAGAAAGTATACCGTCTAATAATATTTTTTGTAATAGAAAAATAGGCAGATTTATGCCTATAATCAGTTTTTTTTTTTTTTTTTTTGAAGTAATTTAAGTGCCGAGAAAATATAACAACATTGACTGAAATAGTAACTACGATTTGTTCTAGTGCCTTAAAAACTGATTATTGACATAAGACAATCAAGTATATTATTAAGTTATAAACCTTTTTCAGCGAAATCATCTATGTATTGAGTAAAAAATTAGAACAAATGAAAAAACTTAAGATTTTTTTACAAAAATTAACTTTTTGAAAAAATTGTTACAGTGATTGCTTAATCACTTAAGTTGTTATTCAAAAATTCAAGTGTTCTATTTTAACGTTTACGTATTGAATAACGAATCTATTTCCTCGCTTTTTGTCATGTAGTTTTTTTTTACTTAAACCACTTAAACGTACTTCATAGAATGTAAGTTTTTTTTTACATAGACGTAGTTTTATCCTTTTTATACAGAATAATTTAAGTTTAAATACTATTATTATTCTTCGATAAGAGGTTTTGTCTCGAAATAATTTACCTTAAAAAAAATTTTTTTTTTTTTTTTTGGTAATAATGTATACAATTGCCAAATATGTTATTCATTTACATAATTTTTTTGTAACCTAATATTTTAGTTATAAGTTACCTATATAGTTGACCCAGTCTATACGACTTAAAAGCAGTTCAAAAAATGTTAAATAGTTGGAATAAGACGTTAAATACATACATAGTGTGTTGAAAACCAAATTTACAGTGAAATCCTTTCAACAAAGGATGCTTGAATTGCCATGTAATCTTACTGATTTTTTAAGTGTAATTACAATCACCTTCTTATTTCGAAATTGTCTAAAAAATTGTAAATTCATCACTTACTCTGACAATTTCTTAGCTTGTACATTCAATTACAAGTGCCAAAAAAATGTACTGAACTGCGTATTAGATTTGCGTTAAAAGAATGAATTCTACTCCCCGTTAAAAACCAAGCCTGTGATGGAATATATTAGCTCTAGCCAATCATGTAACTCAATCTGTTATTTTACAAATAAAGAAAATTTTAGTATTAAAAAAAGAAAGAGAACAACGGTTTCATTTTATTTCACAACCGTACTTATTACACAATACAAATTTGAGAAAAATCTCACTTACTTCCTAGATGGTATCTTTGGAATTGTATATAGGCAAGGAATGTATACGTACATACGTGTACGTATTGAGACTTACGAACAAGCGAGAAAAAAACAAAACGTTCGACGTAAAGATTACATTATCTTACGTAAGAAGTCGTTGTAAGGAAATCTCATTTAAAAATTTCTCAACGAGAAGATCATGCGTATACAAAATGTTTCTCTTACAGTATACAATGTACATATATAAAAAGAAGACGTCGTAGTCGTGACAATACATCACACGCTCGATATAACACGTACAGTTTATAATACTTGATCAATTGGTCATACACCTTTATCAACCAAGTCGTCAAGGAAAAAATGTTATTCGTAATACTGCACAAAAAGACAAAAAAAAACACAATTATCATCGACTTTGCAGTCATTTTAATTCTCCAAAAAGAAAAAAAATGCATTATCTATGCGTATTTTACCATTTTTTTTCTCGTTGCAACGCGCTGATTAGCAATTTAGAAAAATACGTAACACACGCGTCAAAAAAAAAAAAAACAAAAAAAATGTTTAAAACAAAGTAAAAGTCGCAAATCTCCATCAAACGATTTTTGTTTTACATATACACAAAATAATCGCGTACGTAACAATGGTCTTTCCGCATCATAGTTGCATACATAGTAACACAATCATACATGTCACACGCACGAGTCATTCTTTCGCTTATCAAAGTCCAATTTATCGTTGACAACGACACGGCCCTTTTGTCCACGATCGCGTAATCGTGCCAAAAAGTATAATAAACAATGCGTGACAACAAGAAAACTAAGACCACCTACGCAAACGATTAGCGTCCTAGATGGTTTCTCCCAATCGAGTACATTATAAATCTTATGCGTGCCTCTTTTGTCGAGTCCACCGGCGATATAATAGACAACGGTGAACACAAGATATAGACAAGCAACGAGTGGTGCCCACCAAAAAGAACGTAACTCGAATGGTATACCAGCAACGCAAAAGTCAAGTAACATGAGGATACTGTTGCTCACGTGAATGAGAATGTTTAATACGTCGACGTGATGAATTTTGGAATCGTGTACCAAACCCCAATAGGTGACGGTAACGCCAATCGCTAAACTCGAAGTAACGACGTATAAGAACCAATAAGTCTTCTCCAATTTGCCATAAGCCATTCCAGTTGGATCGAAATCTGCTTTACGTTGTAATTGCCATCGTTTGCTCACGAGACAAGCACCAAGAAACGCTTGAGCAAGTCCCAATGACAAATCCCAATTGGTTAAATAAATTGGCCATTTTTCCGTAGAACCAAGTGGATTTACACTACCCACTTCTAATATCGAGCACAGTACCACTGACAACCAGACTAAACAGACTAACCAACGGTAAACCAAATACCATGATTGCAATTCATCTTGACAGCGTGCCTCTGAGAAACATCGTGCGTGCGGTGGCTCGAACTTTTTGGTAAACCACTTGCGTGCTAACTCCCGGTACCAGAGTTTGTTCACCATGGCTCTTCGTCCTTAAAAATAGAAAAGAAAAAAGATACAAAATTCAGGCGATTTATACGTATATAGTCGAGGTTTTAATTTTTTTGTTTTTAGAGTTTTTCGATCGCTTATTACACTCAACGAACGGAGATAATGCACGTGTTTCTACGAGGGAAACTTTTTTTTGATTAGATACGATCGATCTTTATACTCGAATAAGGTTGATCCACTAAACTTTACAAAAATTACAAAATCTCGCTCGACCGAGTAGATTTTTCCTTAATTTTTTCAAAATAAATTTCAAGGATACAGTATGGTACGTCATAAAATTGATCATCGTTTAATTATTAATGCAACATTTAATTGGCGTTTCCTTATTTTGTTTTGCCATTTACAATTAACAGACACGTTCTCTATGCAAATATTTGATACTTTGATCAAGGTAAGAGTTTATCAAAAAATTGCTATATCCGAATAAATTGATGATGTTTTTTTCCGAAAAAACAGCAAATAACGCTTGGATCGCAAGCTGTCGAACAAGTTGTGACGTTCGAATACAGAATTACTTATTCGTCAATTGTGATCAAGCAACACTATCAATATCAATTAAAGTATGTATTACTTCGAAAAAAAAAGAGAAAATCCCACGAACGATGCATATACAAGAAGTCAAAAGTGCAAATAAGCTACACGCTCGCGCCACTCGTTAATACACGTACGTCACTACGTCTATGACGATATTGTGTACACCCGGTAAACACTATTAAAACTACTTCATTCTTATATAATAATAAATACAACAAGCGAAAATAAACTTCACGCTTGTAAAGGAAAAACAAAACAAAATTACCTCAATACACTCGTCGATAATAAAATTGACAAAATGACTAATACACTTGTGGAATAAATTCATACGCCGGAGACAAGGACGGTAGATAGATAGATAGATAGATAGATAGATAGATAGATAGAGAGAGCACACGTGCGTTTACTTTGAATGACGAAGACTGAATCGTCGCGGGCCGACGACTGATTCGCGATTACGCGCGTTATAGCTAGCACCGGTTGGACGGACTCCCCTTCCACTTTTATGTCTTTTTTCTTTCTTTCTTTCCTTTTCGGTTCGCGTCATCCGTGGGAGAACGAGAGAGTGGCGTGTTGTTGCGATTCCGAAAATGCAATTGAGTGAGAGACGATTATCCGACGATAGTTACGCACGCTTACATCCTGTCTCATTTGCGGTTTACACTTTAATGACACACCGGCTGACTTGCTTTACTGGATTATTGTATAATGCTGTGGTATTGTGTAAAATATTACAGGGATGAGGAGGAAAGAAAGTAGATCAAGCAAGAACAACGGATAGACTCGCGTTCTTTTTGTTTTTGTTATTTTTTCAGGTTTTTTTTTTTCGAGTAAAATCCGGAACGAAATTATTACAAAGTCTTTCGAGTGTAGAAAACCAAAAAATAAAATAGATTTTTGTTTAAAAAAAACTGTCCGTTCAAAGGATATTCAAATAGACGCAAATTTGGACTATAATTTGAGCATCACGACACAGGTTAAAGACCTTTGGGACACATAATCGACAACTGATATTTCAATGAGTCACGGTAGGGTGAAACAAATTGGCAAATTATCGTCATTAAGGAAG
Organism: Chouioia cunea; assembly: GCA_030064505.1. Taxonomy (NCBI): domain Eukaryota; kingdom Metazoa; phylum Arthropoda; class Insecta; order Hymenoptera; family Eulophidae; genus Chouioia; species Chouioia cunea. The sequence continues at coordinate 3,759,163 of JAOPFQ010000002.1, read as the reverse complement.
AGGACAGTAGTCCCACCCATTACTTTATCACTTTTGCTTGTTAAGAAAATTGATTTTAATTCTATTATCAAAAAATTACATTGGCTTACAAGATTATCCAATGTTAATTGAACGAGTAAAACAGTGACGAATCTTTTACGGATTTAGTTTTAAGATAACAATTCGTGATGATAAACTTTTATTTTATTCGGATATATATTAAACGCGGAAATATGCGAGTCGTTAAATTTATCAGTGAATCGATAGAATCTGCCGATAGTAATCACCGGTGTCATTGAAAGCAAATAATTACGGAAGTTCGTTAACGAACGTTACTTCAAGAAACAATTGTTGAAGAGTGATTGACGTGTGGTTACGGGATACGACAACACGTACACACGTATCGTGTTGTTGTTATCGTATTTATTTTAATTGTTATATTCAACATACGATCTCGCTATTTCAATGGTAATGGCAACGGTCAACAACGATTGTTAGTCGTTTTTGTTGTAAATCGTAAAGGCGTCAAGATAGCAGCTCGTACCCGTGTAGATGTGAGGTTTACGGAACAAACAAAAAATTGCATCGTTTAATTTTCTCGATGTATGTACCTCTTATCGCATTGTTAACTTTTGCTTACATTCCAACTTACGTTACTTTCGATGTAGTTATCACGTTTCGTATATAGTACATCGACAAATAATATTTACTTGAACATACTTGTGGTACTTTTTGGCAAATTTTCGTCAGAATTCAACACAACTATATATTTCGATAAAAAATTCTTTAATATGCATTTTAATTATAAACGTAGGTTATGTTTGATACCTGTCATATTAAATCATCCAGTTATTTTCAGTTCAACGTCGATTTCAGTCAAAAATCTCAGGGAAAATTAAGAAATAATCGAATCGAACACTACGTCCGCTACGAAAGATATTCTTCTTGAAAGCAGTCGGAAAGTCAAACGAAAAATCAGATCAACTTACTTGAGCAAACATGCCCGAAGAACAGTAGAAACAAATTGAGAGAAGGGCATTTCCTAAACGTTAGAATAGCCATTGATCCCCCTCTTCCAATGATAAAATCACTGTATATAAGTTAATTTCCGCGGTAAATTGATGATAATTTCTCACACGTCGTATATACTCCATTAGTTTTCTCTCTCTCTCTTCGTTGGTAACGAGTCAGCTGATCGCGTCGCCTGCTCCGACGTGTTGCAGACGACACGCGCGCGGTAATTTCGAAGCTATATACGAAACGTGGGTGGACTATGTAGACAGACGTATATCGCGAGAAAGATAAAGAGAGAGAGAGAGAGAGAGAGAGAGCAAAAGATCGTCGCGTGCGTACTCATTGAGAAACTAATTTAACAAATAAGCCGTGATTATGGTTAATTGAGCTTTATCGGTGGTTAAGATTTTCTTCTGTAGCTTTTGAATTTCGATTGTCTGCACTTTACATTTGTGTTACGATCAATCGTAATATCCACGCGTCGTGCATATCATTGACGAGATCAATTTTTTTTAACTGTATCTACTCGATGATCTCACGACAATTTTCCTTTCTTTTTATCACGCGAATTTAGTTGATAGTATTTTTCAAGATAACATTTGACCGTACATTTTTAAACGCGTACGTTCGTAAATTTCTGTTATTCGAGCATTCAAATCACTGGTATATCATATAAAAGACGATGAACTCAACGAAACTGATAATCAAGTACGATCGCATGATGTTGATTATTTTAGAAAAATATTAAAAGAAAACAAAACAAATAAAAAGTGACGTTAAAGGATTGATCCAGCAAGCGCGATAAAGTGCCAATAGTTAACCCGTCGTAGCCTTCTTTTTCTTTCTATCGCATGCGATAATACGTGCAAGCTGCTTCAGTGCGACGGTAAAGGTCGCGACCAATATACCAATTCAGTGGTAATTTATTCTAATCGCGGCCCGTTATTGGTGCACAACGAGGTTAGCTACTTTGGTCGACTAGTAGGCGTACATTTAATTAGCTTTTTGTTGTAGTTTCTTTTTCGTAGCGTACAACTGTCTATAAAAAATTGTACGTACGAAATGGTTTTCGTGTTTATATACAATGGCAAAATCGATTGTTGTTAAAATCAAATAATAAGTACAAGGAAATACTTTTATTCATTAATTTATTTATTATGCGGAAGTATTGGTGAAAATGACGATGGCGTGTTAATTTCTCCTTAAAATGTCATAAGTTTGGTACGGGTAATCGATTATCGTCCACTTGGTACTTTACGAGGGTTGTTAATTCAATAGATAGTTGTCAAATCAATTTCAAACGAGCGCTTTATCGACAATCTTGTAATTTATAATTATTCACGACGAATTCTCTCGATCACTTACTTAATTTTATTTCACATGCATGATTATTCAAATATTTGTTTATTTTTTATTCTTCTTCATCGCGTACTTGCCCCTCGATTCTTCTCCGTTGAACTTTTTAATAATACTTGCTACTTGTTATTGCTTTTGTTACTAATGGAATTTTAATGATACATCGGCAATAAGTTGTGCTGAACGATCAATAGCCATAAGAATTCAGTTGATTCTCTGTGTAAATGGAAATATTATTGGTTATTTTGAATGCAAAGTACGAATAAAAAATATCCAATTTGGAAGCAATGTACATGTATATTTGTTTTTTCGTAAATTCATTCGCAATATAGATTGTAAAATGAAAGAAAGCGGATAATCTTTACGTCACCCTTTGCAATGAACATCACATGTTTCACGGCCGAACGATTGCCCGTCAATTGCTATGCAAAGAATGTGTTTCTTTTTTTTTGCAAATTCCTCGCATATACTTTCGACATAGAACACTATATCATTTGTTTCTCTCGCACTAATGCACTTGTATGTTTCACCACGTACGTACATCAATGATTTTTTTTTTTAAATTTCGATCTAATACCACGCACCGCAAAAATGGGAAGAGTGTAGGCGTCGTTGTGAATTCTTAGTCGTTGCAGCATCCAAACTACTCGAGTCGGACGACGAGTACGACTGACGATGATGATGTCGCACCTGAGTAGCCATTCGGCTTCGTTTATCAAAGACACGATAAAATGCACGTCGCGCAACACAGAAGTGAGACGAGCGTACGAAGTCGCGCGCAATGTTGTCGACACCACGCAAGCTCCTCGCTTTATTATATCGATCCGTATTGCTCGAAAGGGGGACTTGTACGTGTGTTGTATTGTACGTTGTCTCCGGTATCCGATGTTCCTTTTTTTTGTAACACGTCGTTTGTCAAATGGCCCTCCCTCCCTCTCTCTCTCTCTCTCTCTCCCCGTTGAGAGGGGGTCACCACCGCAACGCAGCTATACGTATATAGATGTGTGAGTATGTATATATATATATTAAACGGTTTGTTTTTGCTATCAAAGGGGGAGGTTACGATGCGCCTGCAGCGTACACAAATGAGGATGTATTGAGTTAAGGTTGAGAGGATGATTGTTTGCGAGTTATGCTACTGAAATGATTCATGCTGTTTTTATTGCTTAATATTACACACTTCATCTCGGCATTGTTTGCATCTTCGTCTGTATTTTCTTCTCTCTTTTTTTTTCAAAAAGTCTACAAATGAAATTTCAAATAACGAGCAGAAACTTTTTAATATAAATTTGTATCATTAAGGTCAATGCTGATGTACGAGATAAAACTAATTTACCCGAGTGACTTTTGAAAATATCTTGACGAACGTTGAAATTACGACGATGATGCTGCGCGTTCTTACGTAGCTGACTTGCAAGCTCTCTTATTCTTTCACATACGCAATGGTCAATGTCAATAACGGAACGTCTCTCAACTTACTACAGCACAACGTGTACATTATTTCACTTGTAAACTCTTTGATTTGGTTATTATACTAATAATACTCGCAAGATTTGTGCGGTCAAAGATCTCGGTACGACTAATCATATGCAATCATATCTACTTATTCAATGGGTTGGGTTGGGTACTACTTCCGCGATTATAGCGTACATTTGATTTTAGCGCGTAAACATACAGACAAATCAACTCAATCACGTAACGAAACGAGACATTTCGTTGGTTTTTTAAACAAATCAATGAAAAGATCTGCCAACGAATACATATAATAATTTACACGTTGATACAGACGTGCAAACGCGTAATAACCAATTGTAAAACTACGTCTAACACTTTCATTAACTTTTCTTACGAGTTTGATTTTCAATCGAAATTTTAGGGTGAAATTCATCTCAACGCGGGTGACAATCGCAAAGTATCCAACTAATTCCTCCGAAATTTAGAAAGACACAAAATACCTTCAACCAAAAAACAACAACAACGACAACAACAGTAGTATCAACGGTAACTGTACTTGCCCTCAAGTCGAGCCTAAATACGCGTGAGAGAGAGAGAGAGAGAGATAGAGAAAAAAGTTTCACGTTAACCAAGTAACAGCAGTGTAGAACGAGGGGGAGAGAGGGAGTTAACGGTTCTACGTCACTAGTATGGAACTATGTGCAGTATATTTATAAACTCAAAGCGCCGACGTCCAAAAATACATCTGCCGAGAGTGAAAGAGAGAAAGAGAGAGAGAGAGAGAGAGAGAGGGTGAGTGAGAGAAAAGAGAGACGCGGAAGTTTTCTCAGTTGCCGGTGCCCCAGCTATCCGTTCGGATCTCTATTATAAACTTTCTTTCGTCTCAATGAGTTTCATAATACGATGTGTCGATGAAATTAATTTATCGCTTGTTCACGCACGTAAACGCGCGTGATGTGTGTACGCCTGTGTAATTATTCTATTTGTTAACGAAATGACAGATGCCAATCGAATGTGATAAACGATGAGGGTTGTTGGTGTTGGTTGCCTCGTTGTTGTGGCAATATGTTGCTACTGTTGCACGTGGCCCCTTGGCGTCTCGGCTCGTCTACCCGAGACTACAGTGTGAGTCTATTTCTATATACTCGTTCTTGCACTCTACCTATATATGATTCATTTATGGCTTCTTTCTCTCTCCTTCTCTAACTCTTTACGTTTCAAACAAAAATCGAGAATGCGCGACGATTCTTCTTCCGTTGTTTTCTTTTTTTCTCTCAACCAAGATAAGTGCTATTACGTCTATCGAAGTCGTTCACGAGACAATCCTTTCGAGATGGAACCGCGAAAAAATATCTCGAACGTAGCTGTCGTCGAAATGTAAGAGAGAAAAAAAATTTTTTTTTAAATATATATACACGAGCAGATCGTCACGCGATAGTAAATGCGTACGATTAACGTGGAAGGCCACAACGCGCAAAATCGCGCGATACTTATGCACTAACGTATACCTATGTAACGCGAATACACGCCCATTTTAAACGATCAATTAATTGATTCACAGAGTAAGTACTTGGGCTGAAAATATCGGCAATGACTTATGGAAACTTGCCGATAGACTAATACAACCGAATTTACTACTCAACGTAAGTCGATGAAAAATCAATCGCGTTATAATTGATTGATAATGGCACGTCGATGACTATACACCCCTTTTTTTCGCTGTTGTTATTTTTTTTTTTTTAGAAATACAAGAAGATGGGTGTGCGGGTTGTACCGAAACAAGGCGAAGATATCATCAAGAGCATAAGTATGAATGTTGCGAGGATGTTGAGTAAAAAAATGGATGCTGTGAAATGTTTATACAAGGAAGCTGAAAGAATTTCAGAAGAGTGGGAAGAACTCGAAACGAATGATTTTAACGTGACTTATTACTCGAGCAAGTACAGTAATTCAACTAATGGCACACATTTTGCCGAGTCGAAAGTTCCACAGAATATGCAGCAATACAATAATAGCTACATGTGAGTTTGAATATGGAAATATCGATAATTAAAAATAGACTTAACGTTCGATTGGTGCTTTTAATACGTATACGTATATTTTCCTTGTATATTGGATACTACGGATCGATTGTCATTTTTTTTCATGAATATTTAAAATGCTATCGTTTTTCTTTCGTGAAAGAAAATAATCTTTGTTCGATTTGAACATTTTAGGATGATGAATTTAGAACCAAACACGCATTTCAATAACGTGTCGGTGAACGTGACACATTCGGCAGTACACATACCAACGAACGTATACGATCAATCAAAACCATTAAAAAATACAATAATGTGGTCCGAACGAATGGATCGAATATTCAAGCATAATTATAAATCAGATCCAGCTCTATTGTGGCAATACTTTTGTTCGATGACTGGAATGCTTCGACAATTTCCAGCGATGCGTTGGCCGTTTGGTCAAGATGCATTAGGAAAAGATTTCGCTGACGTTTACGATTGCCGTGTGAGAAGTTGGTTTATCGAAGCTGCTACCTGTACCAAAGATGTGGTTATTCTCGTCGACAATAGCGGTAGCATGTATGGCATGAGTAACACTATTGGTGAGTTGTTTTTTTGTTTTTATCGAGTAAATTACACGTTGTTTGTAAGTTTTTCTTGTTTTGTTTTTACTTCCAGCAAAATCGACGGTATCGGTACTCTTATCAACGCTTTCGAATAACGATTACGTGTCGGTACTTAATTTTACAAACGTCACATCCGAAGTGGTGCCGTGTTTTCGCGACATGTTGGTACAAGCGACACCGGAAAATTTAAGAAAAATCAACGACGAAGTAACGCACATGAGTCCCTCGAATATGGCAAACATCACGACTGCTTTTGTCGCGGCATTCGATCTACTTGAAAAATATAGAACTGTGGCAAGATGCGGCCCCGACTTGAGCTGCAATCAGCTCATCATGCTCATTACAGACGGCATTGCCTCCAATATTACCGAGGTAAATTGTACAATACAAATTATTCGACTATGACTCTTGCGCTTCTTTCATTTCGACCAATTAAACTCGAGAGTCTCTCCGTGTGAATTCTGTTTAAATCAATTATCAACGATTTTTACTTATCCATTGATGTAGTTTTTTAAAGAATTCGTTTTGAAATTCTTTCGTTAGATATTCGAGCAATACAATTGGCTGAGTAATGGTACGATGCCAGTGCGAGTATTCACGTACTTACTAGGTCAAGAAGTAACGATGGTACGAGAAATACAGTGGATGGCATGTCTGAATCGTGGCTACTACGTTCACATACACACGCAAGCCGAAGTACCAGAGCAAGTGTTAAAGTACATTTCAGTGATTGCAAGGCCACTCGTTTTACACGGCAAGGTACATCCTGTCGTCTGGACTCACGCATACGTCGATATCTCGGTGAGGATGAATTATGCTTAATCTACAATCGATTATTTATCGTGATGGACGTTTCGAATTGAGACAATTTTTCATTAATCACAGATATTTTCTTACTTAGAGAGAGAGAGAGAGAGAGAGAGACTTAAAGTACGATGTTAATTAGCAAATTATTTAATTGTTTAAATAAGTGTAATCTTAAAATAAATTTTTTTTTTTAAAGAACAAATAAAGCTATACGTATTATATGGTAAGGCAATGGTCTCGGAAATCGTGTCAAAGTTTTCAAATGTAACGCCCGCGATCATGCACGCGCCTTGCACAAGGCATCGCGCTTATATTATTGCTTGTGATGGAAAAAAATGAAGAAATTGTACACGCGGTCGGGTTTCGTATAGCCGCTGATAACAATCGTACGTTAGCTCTTGGATTTATTTCGTAACAATAGTTTTATTGTTTTTTTTTTCAACTTCCTTCCTTCGTATACGAAGTAATGAAAGTTTCTTCTTTTTGTGTGTGTGTATATATATATATATATATGAAGCGCAAGGAAAATACACCACCAATCACAAAAGATCCAACGTTCGTTGACGAGGGCGTGGATATTACCGATCGGGAGGTATGCCAGATGATTTTGTTGTTGATGTTGTTGGACGATCCCCTCTTAGTTTTGCTTTTGATTTTCATCCAATGCTAAAATTGCAACAAAAATAAAACAAAACAAATGGCAATCTTAAATTTCACTTCCAAATAGATACGTTACAGTATCACTGTTAGGCGACGTACATTCTATCAGATACGCATATGCACTTTGAACAGATATATACCTATTCCAGCATCGATTATTACGTTTGAGTTGGTTGTTTTACTTTTTGTTACCTTACTTAGATTTAGGTGGTGTGCAGTTTTATACATAGACGTAGCATTCGCTCATCTATTAAAACGATCGGCACCTTCCGTTGATTTGCTATTTTTAGTTGCGCATTTATGAAGTGTGATATTGTTTTAATATTTAGTCGAGCGAGCATTTTTGTTATAGCTTACCCATATTTTATTTGCAGCTATTGACATTATTATTTCGTTCAAAGCATGTATCCTATATTTTGACCTTTTAACGTACAGGAATAACATCGAAATCTCGAAATTTCTTAAATTTATAATTATCAATGGACGTTGACGCGAGGATGTTACATATCCATTATTTACACAATTTGAAGATATTTTGATTGAGATTCATATTTGGCCGAGGAATTCGATGATTCAAAGAGATTCTGCATTAGTTACGTCAACGTATGTAACAAGATACATTTGTAGCACGTAAAAAATTATACGAGAGAAAAAACGTTGAATAGTGTTGTTAAAAAAACCCTGATACGAACGTGCCTTTCTTAAACCGTGATCATTCAAGACAGATCACGTTGAAACGCTTCCCAGTAGATTTAGTATTACTCGATCCTAGTTCCTCCTACGCAATAAAATAAACAATTATCGATATTATGTTTCTCTTTTAATCAAACGACATTATTACAATCGAACGATTATTCTACAGGATGAAATAGCAAACAAAACTGGTGCACAAAATCTAAACTGGCGCGATCGCCTATTGACTTCGGTGAGCATCCCAGTGTTCGATCGAAAAGGTAACGCAGCGAGTCTCGGTAAAAACGAAAAACGTAAAGCAAATTTACTGGGCGTTGTGGGTACCGATGTACCACTCAAAGATATACGTAAGCTTACACTACCTTACAAACTCGGTGTTAATGGCTACGCGTTTATCGTCTCCAACAACGGTTACGTTGTATTGCATCCAGCTCTCAAACCTGATTACAAAGGTGAATTGAAACTAAATTTCAACAGTATCGATCTTACAGAGGTAGAAATTCTCGATGACGGTAGCGAGCCAAGGTACGTACGAATACGTCGTTTCTGAAAAAATGCACAATCTCTTTTTGGGAAAGAGGCAACGATAACTGAACAATTCGTCGATTTGTTTACGGACGTTTCAATGATTTGTCAAATTTCATAGGAAACCTGGTAAAGATATATCGGACATTCGCGAGGCATTGGTCAATCATACGTGTGGTTCAAAGAAAAACGTTAGGGTGAAACTACATTACGACGATTCACGGCGAGTCACGCTCGAGAGTCGTGATTACTTTTATGCCGCTCTACCACTTACGCCGTTTGGCATTGCGGTTGTGTTACCTCAATACGGACGCTATTACATTAAGGTATCGCTTGTTACTCTTTTTAAAGTGCACAAATATTTATTTTTCGTAAATAAGCATCGAATAATCGTATCGCAGGTACAGAAAGAAATCGATAAGTATCGTAATCGCAACATCTCCGAATTGTTCCTCGGTGATAATTGGGGTATACATCCAGAATGGGTATACTGTCGTTATCATTATTTGGAAGGTCACGAATTCGACACACCCGAAGATGAGTTACGTCATTTCCTCAAAATCATTGGTAATTTTTCGAAAAGCGAAGCCGAACGATTTCCCAAACAGTACAAAAAATACGAGAACACCAAAAATGCATCCTACGTAAGTCGTCGCATGCTTTTACAATTCATTTTGACGATTGATTCTTGCTGTATTATATCGTTTGTTCGTTGTTTTTTTTCTTCAGACCGAAGCAGACGAAGAAAACTTTGGAAATAATTGCGAATTCGAAGATTTAGCTCAACTGTTATCGGAAGATTACGAACCCGATTGTGGTAGCGTGGACGATACGGCCGACGACGTCGACTACCAACGTCATTTGAACGACCATTACTGCGACAAAGAATTAATGGAATTATTGATAATGGATGCGCAAGCAACCAACGATAGCTTCTGGGGTGAATTTAAACCAGAAACGAACGAAGCTTATAATTACACGCGAGATTACGGTGTTTTCCTTAGATTTATGGCCATGCAAAGTGGCCTAACAAGGTGGCAAACCATCAAAGATTACAATCGTACAATGTCGGAGAAACACGTGAAAGAGTTTACCAAACACAAGAGGGCACTCGATGAACCATGGTACAAAGGTGCTATACTGCAAAGCGAAATTGACTTTGATAGCATTTCTGTTACGGGTAAACAATAACTGTTCTTCTCTATTTGAAGTTGAAAACAAAACACAAATGTCTTTCTTTTTCTCCACAGTGCCAGTAATAAGAAACGATGAAAAAGTCGACGACTCGGTGGCAACGATTTCACTGGGAATTTTCCCACGAGATAATGGGCAAAAAGCTGCAGCAGGTGTTGCAGGTGTTCAATTACCCGTGAAAAAATTTTACGAACAATTCATACAAGCAACAGTAGCGCCAAATTCAAACTTTTCATGCAACGATCAAGCTGTCGATTGTTATCTAATCGATCAAAATGGTTATATTGTCATCTCCGAAGCAAAACACGAAGATGCTGGTAAATTTTTTGGCTCGCTTGACATCAACGCTGCCGTTATGAAATCTCTTATTCGCCAAGGACTTTTCACCGAAGTTCAAGTTTACGATTATCTTTCAATTTGTCACGACACCGTAAGTTGTTTGTTGTATTTGTACTTTTTACGGAATAGTACGATTACCTTATCGATTTTTCAGAGACAAGAGAGTGCAGCAAGTCTGTTTAAAAATCCTTTCATCTACACGTGGAACTTTGTCACGTGGCTCTTTGCCAAATTAATTATATACGCGTCGCAATTTTACAATATACCGGTTATTCTTGCCCAAGATGACGAAGCTGACTTTTCGAAACCACCAAAAATGCACAAATTTCGAACGGGCCGTCCATGCGATATGAAATCAACTTTGTACATCGTCAACACAGCTGCCTTTAATAGAAGCTTTACGAACGAAGAGAATAGCTGTGCATTGCCTTTTTATGCACATCGAGTGAGTGTTACTTTGTAATCGACAACACGTTTGTAACGTTAGATATTTTCATCGTTTTTTTTTTATCCGAATAGGTACCCTTCACAAATCTAATACTTGTAGTTGTGATAACCGATCGAGAAAGTTGCTATGATCATCTGGATGTAACTCCAACAGAGATAGAGACGGAAGATCCACCTTGTCACAAATTGGGATTAAACGATCTTTACCGACGACGTCTCAAACACTGCTTTACTCAACACGAAGATGAAAGCCAGATCGAGTCGTGTGGTAGAGCTGGTAGTCTTAAGTTATCGTTGTGTCTTATCATTATTACAATCATTAAGAGTTTACTTAATTTTTCCTGACCAAAATGTTAAATATATCAAAAATAATTGTGCTAGTTTAAACACTGTGTGTGCGTGTGTATGTGGGTGTGCTCATGATATTACACATGTACAGATCTACATGCGATTCATAGAAGAAAGATGGTTTCGTTTTTACCGCATGTTGTTCGCTCAAAGTTCTTTACTAAGCTCGCTCAAACCCCGTGGCATTTGTTTTATAAGCTGTATGTTCGATTTACTTGTGTACCAATAAGATTTATTACGCGTGAATTTGTTATATAAAATTACGACAATAAATAATTTATGATCTTATTTGAAAGCTTTTTGCAAAATGATCTGTTCCAGTACACATATTTATATACGCCGTTGACAATACTTTAAATAGAGCTAAAGTGTCGTTTCACTGGTTCCGATTGATCCAATATTATGGATTTTCATTTCGCTATCGTTTATTGTTCCCATTTTTGTTTTGTTCTATCTCGTCTCGCTAACGATAATCGTACAGTCGTATGGAGGGTATTGATACATCTATCGTACAACATTAAGAATTCGGTTAATACTGGTCTATAAAAAAGCCCCAATTTAATCGAGAGTTCAGTCAAAAATAGCCAACAACTGAAACAAAACTCAAAATTATCGAAGCAGTCGAATAAATATTTAAACAACAAACCCTCTTTAGATCGCGAGTATCTCATTGACACGCACGCGCGAGTCCTTTTTTTCCAACTGACGGGAAAATTTCTCTATAAACGCGCACACGCGTGTACGGTACTTTAAATAATGAAAAAGCAAAACCAAGCAAACTTGCCCTTTAACAGCAACGAATTCAAAACGTACACACGTATAAAGCTTTGGTATCAAAGCAACGTATAGCGTAGAATAGCGAGCAAGCGCGCGCAAGCTCTTTTACGGAGGTGGCGGTAAGAGAGAGAGAGAGAGGGGGGGGGGGGAGGGTTAACGTGCGAGCGCGCGTTGTCTGGATAGATCAATAAGCGTATAGCAAGCAAGCAGTGAACGCGCAGAACGGAATAGAGAGGAAAAAAAAGAGAGAAAGAGACTCTGCGACACTCGTGTGCGCGTATAAAAAGTTGGTGGTCGCGTTGACGCTAGACGTGGAAATAAACACGAGGAAGTGGTATCGTAGTCGTCCTCGTCGTCGTCGTCGTCGTCGTCGTCGCCGACGTCGAGTTTCGACTACTTGTGATGCTACTCAATTCGTCGTCATCGTCGCAGCTAGCAGGTTTACTGCTATTGCTACTTATTATACTTGTTCTCGGTACAGCCAGCAGAGCTGAAGACAGCATCGACCTCAACACGTAAGCTATCGATTTTACGCATATAGCTTTTCCGTTTTTGCTTCTGTCTGGATTCTTTTCCAAGCCTGCAACGTTGCGTACCGTTCGCGTATGTACGCGTATAGTGGAATCGTCCGACACGAGGGATCAAAAAGATAGACGAAGAAGAACGACAACAAGGGTCGCTTTATATATGGGACACACGCTATGTATTAAATCAATATTTAAACGTATATGGGACAAACCATGAAATGTAGGTCTCTATGTTATCGGAACTCCACCTCCTGTTCTTCTTCTGCCGACACTCGAGGATCCTTTCGCTTCTCCCCCTTTCGCGACACTCGGCTCGACTGCTATATTTGATAGTCGTACGCTATGTCTATTGTTTTGATCGCTCCAGATGATGGCACCGTTTTATATACGTATATGTTTAAAGGAGTCGCACGCACACGCTCCGTCTATCAAAACTCGCGTTAGCCGACCGATCGAAACGATTATTTTAAACGTATTCATCGCTATGATTACGCGTGCCTTTGGATTATCCAATTTTTTTTCGACAACTGTATTATTTTTTCATTTTCTCGTTATTCAAATTTTGTTTACGTAAATTCAACGCCTGACGTTTCTATCTAAAATAAAAAAGAGAAGCACGAGAGTAAATATAATATAGGTCAAGTGAAAACTTACGACTGACACTTGCTCCGCGTTCGCGAGATCACTTTTGTTGAGAAAAAAAAACAAATAAAAGCGAACATTTGGGTTTTTTTTGTCACAGAGTAAAAGCATGGTCGTTCAAAATAGGCTTCGAGTTGAACGAGGTCGGCAGATACCTGACCAATATCGAAAGATTTCAAAAGTCATACAAAGATGCTACAGTCAAGGTTGTCGAAGGCAAAACTATCGTGCAATCCATCGCCGCAGAGATCGAGAAAATGCTCGACTCCAAAGTTGAAGCTATTAAGGTTTGTATATACAAGCTTATACGTTTGGCAATCAATCGACTTCAAACGATAGCTAAGATAAACGTTTCGTTCCTTTGAAGAAAGAAAGAACGATAAATCCTTGAAAAATCAAATAATTAACGATGTTTTTTCCAGCGAATAATGGACGTAGCTCAATCCAAAGCAAAGTCAGCTTACAATTCCGAAGTTCAACGCGATCCACCGGACGAGCAATACGAGTATAAAGACGTAAAAAATTACACGACGATAACGACGAATTACAACGAGCATTTCGACGAATCGGTTAATCTGAATTATTCAGCGATTCATGTGCCAACGACAGTTTACGGACGCGACAAGGATGTCTTACCAGCGATACGTTGGTCCGACGAGCTTGACGAAACGTTTAAAAACAATTATAGACAAGATCCATCTTTGTCATGGCAATACTTTGGTAGCTCGTCTGGTTTCATGAGATTATATCCAGCAACGTTATGGACGCCAAACGGTAGCGACTCGCATAATCCTGATCTGTACGATTGTCGAACGAGAAGTTGGTATATCGAAGCGGCAACCAGTCCTAAAGATGTACTTATACTCGTTGATATTTCTGGTAGTATGACTGGTATGAGGAAAGAAATTGCTAGGCACGTCGTTAATAATATTCTCGATACGCTTGGCAATAACGATTACGTGAATATCATCAAGTTTTCCAACATCACCGAATACGTGAGTAAAACATACGTAGGAAAACCAATTATCTACGAGTATTATACCGTCACTCGAATACGTGATTTTTTTTTCCAGGCGGTGCCATGTTTCGGCGAAGGTCTCGTTCAAGCAAATCTGGCGAACATTCGCGAATTAAAAAATGGTATTTCCGAGATGACAACGGAACGTATCGCCAATTTCACCATGATTCTATCGTACGCGTTTGAGCTACTCGCGACGTCGCGCATCGAACGTTTAGGCTCGTGCTGCAACCAAGCGATAATGCTCATTACCGATGGTGTACCCGATAATTACAAAGAGATCTTTCAACGTTACAACTGGGCTGACAGTCCTGAGAATCCAGAAATGGCCGATATGCCCGTCAGAATGTTTACTTATATAATCGGTAGAGAAGTAGCTGATATCCGAGATTCCAGATGGATGGCTTGCGCTAATCGTGGATATTTCGTGCATCTGTCTACGCTTGCCGAAGTTCGAGATCAAGTACGTTATTGCTTTGTCTTGCCTACTTGTCCGTTTATTGACGATCACTCGACGATCTCTCGTTTCTCGACGTAGGTATTGAACTACATAGCTGTAATGGCGCGTCCACTTGTATTGAACAGTACCACGCATCCAATCATTTGGACGCAAGTTTACGCGGATATTGCTGATCCAAAGATCACCGATTGGTTGTGGGACAAGAAAGAGCGTAACGAACAGAAAGAACGTTACTGGATTTATCGCAAAAATACTAAATTCATGTATCTCGACGACGAGATGAAGGCCTTTGAAAAAAGGCTTAGAAAACATCCGAATCTCGCTAGTGATCTTTACAAGTATAGATTGATGACTTCGGTCAGTATGCCGGTGTACGATGAGCGCGATACCGCGGTAAGTTTCACTACTTAACGATTCTTCCAGATTTATTCTTTTCTTTCGTTAAATGCGTTCAAATAAATTCTGTTTCAATGATCCTTCAACTGGACATTATCGATTTGACACCTTAACGGGTCTATTTTGCGTCATCTAACTTTATTTTTTATACAACAGCGCAAAACAAATACAAAGATTTTAGATTAATCTAATTAAATAGAACGTTTAGATAAGCGAGTGTCCTTAGGATTTGTCTCAAATCCGTAATTTGTCCGCAGAACATCACAGAGTCAGTGCTGATCAAAAACGCCTACTGGGTTGAACAGACGAGAGAGGTTGGCAGTTAAAATAAAAAAAAACCAAACGAAAGCAAAAAAAAACATAATTAAACAAATAAAAAAAAGCAACAAGTTGATCTCAGTGCATATAGTATACCCCTGTATCATCTTTTGCCCTTTATACGTTTGAGATGCTCGTATAGCTCTACTCCTCTTCGCAGTTTTTCGTGACATATATTATAGGTACATATTATGAAAATGTTCTCTCACATATATATGCATACAACGTTCTTAGTTTTTTTTTTTAATTTTTGTTCAATCTACTACAATGAAAAAATGCGAAAAGGAGAATAGCGTAGTAATATTCTAGGTTCAAGTTTCGTCTTGCTCTACACCTATTTAATTTCACATTTTAGTATATATTGGAGTATAAAATCATAAAATTTATCTAGATAGGTAATACATTAGGAGAATTTATATATCTATATATATATATACATAGTTAGTCAATATTCCAAACCCTACAATTATTTTAAAATGTAGAAACGATTCAAAGGTTTTCTCTTCTCAGTTAGACGATAATAAACAGTTTCATCTTGTATCAGCTAAATAGTATAGACGATGTTGCAGTGGTTTTACAAATGCCGTTACATTATAAAAGCAATCACCACAGTATTTGTCGTTTAACGTCTAATAATGTTGTTTGCTGATTTTTTTGTCTTGTTTTTTTTTTTTTAGATAACGTAGTAAAGTACGTACGATTGATAAAAGTAGCGTCGATCCATAAATCATTTAAAACTGCAATTAAAACGGAGTCGAGTTTTTTTATAAATTTTTTCTAGGCTCAATTACATATCACGTACATTGTCGTTATGACTTATGGATTGAAATGAAAAAAACAATATATTGTGCTATGAATAAATATATTTTCTTAGGTTAGTCATCGTATTTGTGATAAAAATATTCAATTTTACACTTAATATTTATAATTGATATCGTAGTTCTATAATAGTCATCGTATATATACATATATACGTATATTATATATTAGCGCCCGAGTGGACGTCATTTTTAAGAATTGTATTGAATTATCATAGACCATTACAATAGAACATTCCTAGAGTATACTTCATCGTTAATTTATATAGCGTTGACATTTATTTTTTATTCAAGTGTTTGAATATCAATAATAATATAGTAGTTAACGAGCTTTAGGAAATAATGTGAATTCGACGCTAGCAACGTTGTTACTTTCGTTGCTAATACTCGAAAACACGATAATTGAGATTACCATTTTGTTCAGCAATGTGTTTTTTTTCAATTTGCAGCTGAGGATTGCCAATTTGCTTGGCGTTGCAGGGACCGACGTCCCCATCGATGATATCAAACAAATGATGGCTCCTCATATGGTACAGTGTACAATTAATTATCTTGTTTAAAATTAATCAATGAAAATAACGTTATAATTGTAATTTATTTTTTTCAGTTGGGTGTTCATGGATATGCGTTTATTATCACGAATAATGGTTACATTCTAACGCATCCGGATTTGAGACCGGTCGTAAGTATCGAATCAAGTCAAATAAATTTAACGCGTTGTCGTGTATTTCGTTTGTTTTTAGTTCCAGGGAATTTTGAGACCAGCCTACAACAGTGTGGATATGGCAGAGGTCGAATTGGTAGACGGTGATAACATATCTAGACAATTTAACGAAGGATTACTGCAGGTCTGTTTTATAATCATTCAGAATTATTAGGAAACAGCTCGATTGACGATTGTTTTTTTTTTATTGTAGTTCCGAGCAGACGTGGTGACTCAAAAAGATCACAGCGACATTGTGCTAATGACGAAGTATCATTACGATCACAGAGTAAGTTGGCGTGAATTATTGAACAAAAATTCATCGATATCACGTGTTTTCATTTTTTTCTATTTACAGAAACGCGTTGGTAAGATGAAAAGAAAATACGATTCGACACCGATCAAAGGAACCCCCTTCACGTTAGTCGTCAGTTTGCCCTACTTTAAGAATAATGTCAACGCATACGTAGTACAAGCAACAAAAGACATTCGTCGCGAAGATTTCGACAGTAAGTGAGGAAACAAACAATTTTTGAGGAATTTTGTAATTCCGTAATTTCGACATCAATTTTTTTGCTTTTTTTTTTTATTTTGTTGTTGTTGTTTCTCTATATATAACTACATTTTTAGAAAATATTCGTGCAGCTAAATACTTTGCGGGCAAAAACTGGCGAATTCACCCGGAATGGCTCTACTGCAAGTGAGTAGCCATTAACAAACAAAATGATTTGACTAAAAAAAAATTAATTTCAGTATACACTATAGCATTTTTTTTTTAATCATTTCAACGTTCAATGTTTTTGCAGTAACGGTTCAATGTTTTAGTTTAGTTTAATAGGTGAATCAAAAAAAATGTGAAACTTTGTGATGTTTTTGTTTATTTTATTTTTGTGACAAACAAATTGGCACACAGCAAGAGAAAAAAAATGGTGAACATTTTTTCCAGATCTTACTTCAAGGGCACTATTACATGGAAGAAAACGAAATACATCTCTAACACACAGTACAAAATAACACCGAGACACCCGTAAAGACACTTGCACTAATTTTTTCGTCTATTCTAATATAATAATGCTTGCATTGTCAACTGTATATTGTATAACTGTATTGTAAATAAGGAGAGAGAAAAAAAAGTTTAGTTGTTTTTTTACTTTTGTTTTGTGGTAATTGCTTCGTATCAAAGAGTAATTAGTGAGAGTATTTCGCTTGCGATATCGCATATAACTATATATATATATATATCAATCTCGTATACATTATCATAGACATTCTTTAATTGTCGAACATATTGTGATTTGAACGTCCCAATGAAAAGAAATGATAAATAAAATGGGAATACCTTTTTTCAGGTATTATTTCGAGAATGTATATAATTTCTCTAGTCCCGAAGAGGAACTACGCCACTTTTTAAAGAAGGCTACTGAACCCTCATGGAAATGGGGTACAAAACCTTCTGAACAATCAGCTCGTAAGTATCATTCGTTTAACCAATTATAACGCATTGAACGAATAATAAGGTGAAACTTTTTTAATCGATGATGTAGAAGGTGCTAAAAAAACTGGTGATGAGAGTTCCGAGTCACACTATTGCAACAGGGATTTAATCTCAAGTTTAGTGTTCGACGCGAGTGCAACCGAATGGTTTGCCGATCCTAACGGCAGTCGCAACGACAAAGGGTATACACAATTTACGATTTATTTCCCCATTCATTTATTAATTTATTTTTAAATAAAAAAAATAACAATTTTACTTGGAATACGACTTAGAACATTAATAATTTGCACATTATGCAAAAAAAAAATCAAAGTTCAGCCCAGAGTGTCAGCGAGGATTGACAGTGGCCCGCAGATAATGTTCAGCTTCAACGCTATCTAGGACTCGTGCAACTTGAAAAATACAAGCACAACCATTCATTTTTGTTAGCCATTTTATTTTTTTTACACATACATATACATATATATATATATTCTTCAAGATGCAACGAGCGCAAGAGTCTCTGTCTCTGTCTTTGTCCGTTAACGCAATTATCACTCAAGTGTGTGTGTGTCTTTTATCTCAAAGTATTATATAATCATTATTTTTCTATATACATTATATATATATTATATATTACACGCACCAAAGAGAGTTTGCACGCTCGCACCATTTAAGTTTTATTGCAATTCTTTATACTGCACCTGTATAATCACGCGTCGACACTCTATAATTTGTTCTGTCATACATATATATATTTTTTCTTTTTTTGTAGTTTGTTTCTTGATACATGAACATAGATACAATAGATATACATTAATCAGAGAACAAAAAAAAAAAAATAACAAAAAGAAAGAAAGAACGTTCAGTTTGTTTCTTACTTTCGTCGGCTTGTAGTCTTGCCGACTCGCACAATGACGCATCCTGGTCCTCTTTACTAATTAATACTTATCGACTTTCAACGCCACGCAGACCTTTAGCTAGGCTGATGACGCGTCTCACCAGGTAAAGTCTCATCAAAATCAAGCACATTACATTATCTTTATATAGTTCTATTGGTATATCAATCTCTTCGCGAAGTCTCCTATTTTCTTTCTAAATCTTTCTCTCATCTTTCTCATTTTAATTGTCATTCAATATTTATCTGTACTATACTATTTCCTCTCTCTCTCTCTCTCTCTCTCTCTCTCTCTCTCTTTTCTATAAAAAAACTCTCGCTATACTGTCTTGCAAGAATCGTGCTTTTTTTTGTTTTTAAATTTGATTTTTATGTCATGTGAGCATTTTATTCTTTGATTTTGTCATGCATTATATAATCTACGGCACGTTTTTTTGCACAGCACCTACTTTTGCGAGTTTTCAGATTTTTGATATCCAGAACCGGAGAATGTTGTGAATAATGATATATTAATGAAAATCTCTGTGGAGCTGAACACTTCTCTGTGTTAAATCCGACAGCGATGAAATTTTTTATTTTTGTCAAAATTTTTTTATTTTTTTATCTCAAACTTTTTTTTTTCAGATGCGTATATATTATTAATACTTTTTCCGCCACCCGTATATACACATATAAATATATATACATATGCCTCCATATACTTTTATGATTGTTTGGATATGTTTTAAAAATTACAACATTTTTCTACGAGTAAATTTGACAATTGGCTATACATAGTATTATATATGTGTGATTTTTACGATTATTTTTGAATGAAATTTTTGTGATTTTTATTTTCACGTATTAGTACAGAGATGTATAAAGGTATGTGGATTGACGAAAACCAAAATTAATGGCTTTTGACGGAAAAATCGAAAGATCTGAGAAACGGATTTGTTGGTTAAAAAAATTGTATCGTTTACTACTTTGGTCAGATATGCTCGACTTGTACTACTGAAATGTAGAGCCTATTATCAACGTAGTTGAAACTCGCTAGTTTCTCAGAACTTCCGTAGTAATGCAATACGAAAAAGTACAATTTTACAAGCCTGTATGTGTGTAATTTGCCTATATAAATAATGCATCCAATAACAAGAAAAAATGGCTTTTCAAAAACACACAAAGTACCATGATAATGCCAGTCTAAACAGTATTACGAAGCTTGGGAATAAATCTTTGTACATCCAGTATATAAATAAATAACTCTGTCTTGTTTATAAAAACCAATTAACGAACTAGGATCTAAGCCATTGCGAGTGATTGATATTAAACCAATGTCAACGATAAAAAAAAAACGTCGTGTCGAAATATACACATGTATATATTCAACAATCTGTGACCAACAAAATCTAAAACTATGTGGATGTTTTTTTTTTCTCAACGTGCACGTAGGAAAGAGCAAATGCAGCGTTTCGGTTTCGTGCTGGCATTCGTAGCAACTCGAAGTGGTTTAACCAGATGGCAAGATCTTCCAATCGAAGGTTTCGAATCGAGTGAACTACCACCGGATCATTTCAGTAGACAATACCCACGTGCCATTGACGAGGTTTGGTACAAAAGAGCCGTTGAGCAGCACTACGTACAACCGGAAAGTTTTGTATTCTCGGTGCCAATCGATGAGGATGGAGCTACCAATTCTACCCTCGTTACTGTCAGTCAAGCTGTTTTCGTCGGTTAGTTACTTCAACGTACGATTAACATCTATTTATTATTACATCGACTAATGATCGTTGAATCGATTCGATTGAAATCCAGAAAATCCAACAATGAAGGCACCGGCAGCGGTGGCAGGTTTCCAAATGACTCATACATCGTTGCAAGCGTGGTTCCAGAATATCACCACGTGTCAAGACAAGCATTGCGAACGTCATTGTGGTCACGACGAGGTTGATTGTTTTCTCGTCGACAATCACGGCTATATTGTCGCTGCGGCGAAAGATGCTTCGTTAGCAGGCCGTTTCCTTGGTTCGGTACATTCCATTGTGATGGATCGACTTATCAGATCTGGTGTCTATGAGAAAACCACTGTCTTTGATTATCAGGCTGTCTGTCAGAGGCCTACTCAAGAGACAAACGATAGCAATATTCTACTTACTGTAAGTTTCTGCAATGCCCAAACAAACTTTTATTAGATCCTACTTTGCATACGTATATTTGTATTTGTTTATTTTTGAAACGAAACAGCCATTCAAGACGATAGCGTTGGTGGTGTCGTGGATGTACGGTCAGTTGGCGTTAAATTTAGCGAGAGTTGGTTTTTGGAGTTTTGAGTACGCGGAAGCGGTGGCCTATCCCTATGACGAGATGGAACTTGAAAGACCCATCGACACAGAAGAACCGTCGTCTGAATCTGAAGCGATGGCTGATAATGGCAATAAACCTGCTGCCGAAATTAAAGAGGATGCTATTTATGATCATTTCGTCAGAATTCGTCGTTCTAAACTTGAGCCTTGCGATCAAGTTGTGAGTTTCCATATATCTCACCATATATGTTGACGACTGATTCACAAGAAACTTGTAATAACGATTTGTCGTTTGGTTTTTTTCCCAGATCGACCTGTACTTGTTTGGTGAAATAAGAGCCAACAATACGGTCTACGACAATCCAGAAGAGAACATTCAGGGTTGCGATTATCTCAAGTACATCGTGCAGCCAGTCAACGCTACAAACATGATTCTATTGGTAATCGACAATGCACAATGCAAAGCAACGTTCCAATTCGATACTGAGCCATCCGAAGTCGTCTACTCGGTCAACTCTAGTACGTTGGCTTGTCAAAAGAGCAGAGCCAATTTGGAACGTGTGCGGCCTGAATCATGCATCCGATATCATCCTAAAGAGAGCGAGATTAAGGATCTTTGTGGTCGTGGATCGCTAAATTCGCGACTTGATCTTAGGCTACTCCTTGTGCTTGGTTTACTTGTGTGTCTCGCGAGAAACAACCATTAGAACTCTCTGTGATGATGATGCTACGGGCGCCGGCGTCCGATACCACTATTACACCTCGTCTACATAAGTGTGTGAGCCAAAGTCAAACTTGCGAGAATTTAACTCCAACACTAATGGACAACGTTCAAACAACAGAACAAAAATAAAAGTAAAAAAAATAATGTGTCGCGCTTCAGAGTAGAAGATATACCGTACGATGAGTGAACGTGCCCTCCTCGATGAAAAGTGCATATATATATATATATATATATATATATATTCACACACGTACACCACCTCGTCGGCCCTGCTTTTTTCCAATTCTCCATTTTTTCGTCGACCGAATATCTTTCTTATCATGTATATCACACGAGGCAAACGAATTTATCAGTAGCAAGTAAGTTAAATACATATGAAGGGCCGACGACGAGGAACTGAATTATAGAAGAGCGCGATAAAGATAGAGAGAGAGAGAGAGAGAGAGAGAGAGAGAGAGAGAAAAAGGAAGAAAAACAGTGAATAAACAACCACTGCTATTAATGCTAATTAACTACTACTGTTACATTCGTACGTTCGCGCTTTGTACATTTATCGAAAAAAACAAACAAACAAAAAAATTATGAGATATGTAATTTACTATTTATAGAGACTATTACTATAATTGATTTTTGTAAATTACTGTAATGTATATATTATATAAAGGTAAAGAAAACAATTACCAAAAAGTGTAAAATTGTGTGCCTTTGGTCACGCGGTTAAAACCAGATCTTGTTGTATGTTTTTCAAATAAATCACTGAACTCTTCTTCTTTACTTTCATTCTTCAACTTTTTTATTTTCTATGTAGCAAATTTACATCTATCTTATCGTACAAAAATTATTTACAATTTTACTTACAAATCTTTTAACAAGTATACGTACGACACTTATTCAAGATCTTTTATAGCTTCTATTAGCATTTTATACCGTTGATCGTTATGGAGCTTTGCATGCAAAATTTCCAATGCCTCGCCACCTTTTAAAAATCCTTCCAAGTTATGCATGGTACCGTTTGTAAGTCTGTGGTCTGTCACTCTGTCTTGAGGGTAATTGTAAGTTCTAATTTTTTCATGCCGTTCACCACTTCCCATTTGCACTTTACGCATACCACTGGTATTCTTCAGTTGTTTATCCATCTTTTGCTGATACATTCTGGCTCTTAATTTAGCCATCGCCAATTCTTTATTTTTCAATTGTGACCTATTTGTCTGACATTCTGCCACTATTCCAGTGGGT
Source organism: Chouioia cunea (assembly GCA_030064505.1). Lineage (NCBI taxonomy): Eukaryota > Metazoa > Arthropoda > Insecta > Hymenoptera > Eulophidae > Chouioia > Chouioia cunea. The sequence goes on along the minus strand of JAOPFQ010000002.1, from coordinate 3,735,444 downwards.
ATATGGGTTACTCTCACGGCTGAATTTGTAGTATTTACATGTTGACCTCCAGCCCCACTTGCTCTCATGGTATCTATTCTTATATCTTTAGGATCTATTTCAATATCTATTTCACTTGGCTGAGGCAAAATTGCTACCGAAACAACACTTGTGTGAATTCTTCCAGATCTTTCTGTAGCAGGAACTCGTTGTACTCTATGAACTCCACCTTCGTGTTTTAATTTATTAAAAGTATCTTTTCCAGATATCATCAAACTAGCATGTCTGATTCCACCTTTATCAGCAACATCCCACTCTATAATATCATAACTGAACCCCAAGTAATCAAGATGTTTTACATACATATCAAGGAGATCTTTAACAAAAAGCATTGCTTCTTGTCCTCCCACACCAGCAGTAACTTCCAAAATAATATCGTTGTAATTTTCTTTTCCTAGATTTTCAAGTATTAATTTAGATAACTCGGCATCTACGTTAGTCAATTGTGCTTCATAAGTTATTCTCTCTTCTTTCGCAAGTTTAACAAGTTCAGAATCCTGTGCTGTAAATGTGTATTGTTATTTCTAATTATTTATCAGAAATTTTACAAGTTTAAAATTTCAATTACTCACCTAATTCTTCCACACTCTTAATACTGTCGAGAAGATTGATTCTCTCTGTCAATAACTTTTTAATAGGATAATGCTCTAATAATTTATCAAAATCAGTGCTTTCCCCATTTGTATAAGCCTTAATTAGGTGATCAAAAAACTTTTTCACGTCATTTTCTGGTAGTGTAGAGCAGTGTACAGCCACTGACATACATCTAAAACGATTTAACTCTGATAAATACAAATGTTGACAAAAACAAATTGACATAGTAGTTATGAAATTATGCACCACAATACCTGCTAATACTTTGCAAGAGGACTCGAGGTTGCAATGTTAGGTTAGTAAGCCAATTAGCACAATTGATATTGCTTCGCTGTAGAATACTCGAGCACTTGTAATACCTCCTACTATGTAAGAAAGCAGTCATCACACTTGTCCTTATCGACATTATCACTCGAAGCTTTCATTCATAGGGAAAAGAAAATACTTTCACGTGTAGTTTGTGCAAAATTGTCGTCTGCTAAAATTTCCCCCGTGTTGCCCGGAGGTGCTGCCAATTCATCGGTGTGGAACGCTGGCTCACTCTCTATCTTTGATGTGCACGCGAGCACGCGCAAACTGGCAGCAGCGATCGCAGAGGTAGTATTATTTTTCAAGAGCTTCTCTAGGAATATTCAGTCAGGTGAGTTTAAATATTCATTATAATGAACGAATCTAAATAGAAAATCATTGAATGCTATACAACGAACGATTGACCAAATGAGATTTTTCAAACGCAATCGAAAGAAAGTATTGGAAAAGTATATAAGAGCGAACGGATCTCCCGCGTCTTTGTTTACTCTTTTTTGCCTTTATTGCAATATATCGCTGCTATACACTAACGTGTTTTTCATAAAAAAAGAATACGCGCAGGCGTCAGTTGCAATCTTCGCGCGAGGAATGTATGTAAGTGAACAGGTGCATCGTGTATTTTACTCAAATTTCTATAAAAAGATATGATAATAACGACCCAACTGTCGTGCACCATCGCTCTCTAAAAGAAATATTCAACGTCGTGTGTTGGATTCTCACTCAGAGTCTCTCTTGTCGATTATATATTGCATTTTCAATTGTACACTTTTAACGCGCGCCAGTTTTTCGTCATAGCCTGAGTCGTCCCACACGCGTACGTATGTGTTACATATAGTTGTAGAGTCTCGACAAATTTCTCAGAGAGACTACCATCGTCGTCGTAACTGGCATTTTTAGAGTTGCGCGGTTATCGATTTTGCTCGTGAGTTTTTCAACCAAACCGATGGATTTTCTATTTTCAAGATTATCATGAATGAATCGTGAGAAACCAAGTTATATCTTTGGCCATTAGATATTCACAAAGGCATTCTTATTCGTTGTGCGTTGGTAAGTGGTGGTGGTGTGCCTTGAAAAGAAAAACGATAGATTTATTTCGATGACACTTCAGCTCGAAAAAGATAGGCAGTATGTAATCTTTTCTTTTTTTTCACTATACTCATTGCTGATCGAGTCAATATTTGCGTTAATTATTTTAATTCAATATAGTTATAGAAAAATTTAGTACACCAGTATCGCAACGAGGTAATTAAAATAATTATATGATGCATATTAGAATTATAGGTTGTGTATCGACAAATAGATAGTTATGTATGGCAATTAAAACACATCATTATGTCATTTTTTAATAGTGGAAAAAGGATCACATTTTGATAATACGTTTATCGGAAAAAATAACCAAATTATTGAGCATAATTATTTATATCATTAAACGTCGTTATTATTATTATTACTATTTTTGACGTAGCCACGTTCATAATTACAAGATTTCACAAATGTGTATTTACGTAAATGTCGCAATGGAGAGAAAAAGTCAACAAACCTAGTTGAATTTCAAACAAATTATTGTCAAATAAAAACTATATTCCGGATGCATATCGCTCAAGGGATCAAAGTACAATGTTTCACACATTATGTGAAGTACAGATATCTCGCTCTCGACAATGAAAAAATATATACATGTGTGTGTATATACATATATAAATATATATATATATATATATATATATATATATATATATATATATATATATATATATATATATATATATAAGCCACGCGATGCGATGATTCAGTATATTATAAATTCCCTGCTTATAATACTTCAAAGTAAAAAAAGGAAAGGCACGTTATGCAAGCGTATAAAAAGGTAAAGTCAACAATCTTTATCATCAATCGAACCTAATGGAATGCATCATTGACATTGGAATGGAGAATGATTTTTATTAAAACGAAAGTTACAAGTATGTAATCGCACGATGAAATGTATAACGTAGCTGCCAAAGCGAGACGGAACGTTATAGAGAGCGAGAAAGAGAGAGAGAGAGAGAGAGAGAGAGAGAGAGAGAGAGAAAGAGAGGTTTATGCGAAAGAAAGAAAGAGAGAAAGAGCAAGAACGAGATAGTGCTGTGTGTGTATGTATGAGCGCGCATAAGAGAAGAGAGAGGAGGGGCATAAGTAAGCTATGTAGGTAAGCTAGTAATAGGGATTGTCGGCTGCTATAGCAGAGACGCCGCATTCGTGTGAACGTAAGAGGTATAGTTTATATTTGGGAAAGCGTTGAAAATTCCAAAAATTTTAATATAGTTTATTGTCGCGTTTCGAGCATCGTGCGAAAACTGCCTCTTTAAAAATGACTTTGAGCCATATTTGGGCGTAGTATAGCTATTGCATTCGAGCGCAAACGAGGTAAAACGCGTCCAATAAGCGTGTTCCAGTTTACTTTTAAACAAAAATCGTTACTTTATCTATTTCATTGGAATTTATAATGTATATTATTATATTCAAATGCAATATTTTGTATTTATTTTTCAGTTTACTGTACATTTAATTAACGTTCAAGCTTGCCATCAATACAATAATTCAGGATGAACGAAGATAGCAGGACGCAGGAGAAGCCGTCTATCGATGGAGGTATATTGTTATTTTCTTGATTTTAACGAAAATTTTACTTCAACATATTGAAACACGTGTAATTATACAATGAATTTTCCCCGTTTCTCTCTGTTTCTTTGTATTCGTTACCAACCGTTTCTGCTTTCTTTATATTTTTTTTTTCACGTTAAATCTTCTATGCCACGCGGACGAGTTCCAATTAAATCATATACATCTATACTATAAAAGTCACACGCTCACCGTTTTTTCGAAACGGCCTCGTGGCCTTGCACGTGTTATCGTGACCCAAAAGTTGTTATAATTTGTTGTTGTTGTATTGCCATTCCTAGAATATGACGCCTCCGATAGATTATCTAGCGTATTTGTCTTTGAGATACGATGCGTTCTTTGGTTTTCTTTTTCGTATTTTGATAGTGCTATTCCGAGATAAGAATAATCGATTTTTCAAGTTTTCTTTTATTACTCATTAAGAAATATTGAAATATTTCAAAGACATCGTTTATCTGAATATCGCGTTACTTTTAGTGCGACTAATTATTATAGAACAATATATACATTGTAATAATGATTTACGTTAAATTTTGATTGTAATTAAATTATTCAAAAGAACAATTGTATGCTGATGATTTTAATATTTCATTGATAACAATTATCTACAATGTTGCTTGTACCTTATTGATTTTATCCGGACTCAACATGTCTGATTTATGTAGATGAATATACTGACTGTTCCATTGCACTTACATAACGCATGAAATTGTTTTGTTATGCAAGTATTTCAATAGAAACCGTGATAATTGCATCCATTTACAACAATGATGCATACTAAGCAATTATTGATTTTAGATGGCTTCTTCTGGCAAGACTATCTTGATGCAACGAAGACAGAGGAAGCTCCAGGGATAATGTTTGAACACGTTGAAAAGACTTTGGATAGTGATGTTACAGTTGGAATGTCTTTAGAAGTTCCAATTGAAAATAACAATTCCAAGGATGACGAGGAACCCATATACTGGGTGGCTACCATTGTTATGACTTGTGGTCCCCTATTGAGATTACATTACTTTGGTGGGGAAGACAGATCTTTGGAATTCTGGTTTAATTTAACTAAAGAAGCTGCTCATGAATTGGGTTGGTCCGTAAAAAATGACAAAAGACTAGAACCACCTGACGTTGTCCTCAAGAGATCTCCAGACTGCTCTGAAAAATTACAAGTGTTTTTGACTACGGCAAACTCCATTCCGATAAAAATGTTGAGTGGGGTAAATAAAATTAAATTACTTTAATCCGATATTTCAAACTTTTTTAAATTCTAATGGCAATCATTAATAGGAAATTTTTTTTATTTTCAGCAAGGACTTAGCATAGTAGATAGAATTAAAACAGGAATGAAAGTAGAAGTTAGTGATGTTAGACACCCTTACAAATTATGGGTGGCTATAGTAAGTTGAATATTGCGTTAAGTAAATAATGACAACAGATCAACATTTACAGTTACTTTTTTTTAAATTTTAGATTAAAGAAAATGTAGGAGGTAGACTTTTACTGCGATACGATACCCCAGGCTCATCCTCCAAAGAATTCTGGATGTTTTGTACCTCTGAACATTTGCATCGACATGGCTTTGCATCGAAAGCTGGAGAATCAGACTCAAATTGGTTTTTGGAACCACCTAGCTCAATTGTAGATAAATATACTTACGAAGAGTGGAAGGAACTAACAGAAAATGGACCCAAGGATCCTCAAGTACCTGAGAATTTATTCAATAATAGCATAAATCATGTTGCACATGATTTCAAACTAGGAATGAAATTAGAAGCACTTTCTCCTTTAGATAGGACAAAGTTCTGCCCGGCAACTGTAGTCAAAGTATTTGATAGTACATACTTTTTAGTCGAAATTGATGTATACAACAAAGATTCCGTAGCAAATCTTGATGAATATACATACAGTGGTAGCGAGAAAAACACATGGCTTTGTACAGCAGACCATCCATACATTTTTCCCATTGGCTGGGCTAAGAAAAACAATATTAGGTAAATATATCAATTTAAAATCTATTTCTATAATTTAATGATAACATTTGAATGAAATTTATTTTTATAGCTTGACTTCTCCACAAAATTGGACACCTGGTTCGGAAGAATTTGATTGGGATGAGTACTTGAAAACTACTAATGCAGTAGCTGCAAAGGAAAATTTATTCCAGACCAGAAAAAGTGATAACGATGTTGAATTTACATGTGGAACAAGGTTGGAAGCTGTAGATCCTCTAAATGAGAATAATATTTGTGCTGCTAGTATAACGAAAATCATTGAAAATCTGCTGTGGATAAAATTAGATAGCTACAATGACCGTCCTGAACACGTGGTACACATGCATTCCTTACAAATTTTTCCAGTTGGATGGTGTCAATCTAATCATTATCCACTCCAACCACCAGTCGATTATGTTGAAATATGCAAGAAAATCCAAGTCGATAAAATATTGGAAAAAAGAAGTACCATCGTAGATATTCCACAGTCAGAGCCTCGTCTATCTCAGTGGTGTCCAATGATTTATTTTAACTATCGCTGCTTCACTGGTCCAATGATTTCTAAGGGCAAGCTAGCAAACCTTCCCAAATGTGTTGGTCCTGGACCTGTGATTCTAGTTATGAAGGAAGTGTTATCGAAAATTGTTTCGGTTGGCTACAGAAGTGCAAGAATCTTAAAAGTACTACAGTGCGATACCAATCTAGAACCTGGTTACAACTTGGTTGTATTAAAGGCAAAACACAAAAACAATACTTACAGAGCAAATGTAGCGGTTATCACGTCAGCTGATATGGTAGCTGATTTTTGCAGAAACATTTGCAAAAAGTTGATGGTTTGTCCTAATCTATTTGGTCCCCTTCATGTACCGGAAAACGAATGTCCGGATAATTGTCATAGAACTTCCAAAAATAAATTTGTTTGTAAGTATTTGATATGTATACGATTCGAACTATTTTTATTTTAAGTAGATTCAGTATTCATTTCTCGGTATTTTTTAGCAACGGTAGTGGGTAGCGGTAAAAGAGGTAAACCCAAGGGCTACACTAGTATAATGGTTCAGAAACCAAGGCCCTGGGGAAAACGCAAAAGGAGGAGGGGTAGGTGGGCCAACAGAGACAAGGAACAAGCAGAAGAATACGAACAAGAGGAAGAAATGCCTTTTTTGTCGATGGATCTTGCAAAGCACGCTACTAATGGCACGGACGACGTTTACGAAGACGATCAACAACAAGAACAACAAGAACAACAAGAACAACAACTACTACTGCAGCAACAACCCTTTTCGGAAATCGATATAATAATTCAGAAAGGGTTGGAGAAATCAGCCAAATACGACGATATCAAACAGGAATTCCCATCTAGTAATGTTTCAGAAGATTCAAGAAGTAGCTTTAACGATAAGAAAAGCAAAGACAGCAATATGGACAGCCCGAGCAGTTCGACGGGTAGCAAATTGAAATGTAGTCAAAACAGCTCCACAACGAGATCCATTAAACGAGAAAGAGACTGGGACACAAGCGTTGAATCCGATGGATCAGACGCCGACGCGGAATACATTCAATTACAAAAGAAACAGAGACGGCCTAAAACGCGAAAACTACAATCGAATCCACTGTTCTGGACGGTAGACGACGTTTTCGAGTACCTAAAAAAGACATCCGATTGCAAAGAACTCGCCCATCGAGTTCGCCAAGAGGTAATTAATTTGTAACTCCAATCGCTATTATCGAATTTTGTCGCGTTAAAATTAATCGTTATACGAAATTGCATGTTGTTATTTGCAGGAAATTGATGGCTTGGCATTTTTATTGCTAAATCTTCCATCTCTTACGGACCACATGAAATTGCGTATGAGTTCAGCGATGAAATTGTGCCGACACGTCGAGCAAGTCAAAGTAACGTTCTTCCTAAAGCATATAAATGAGACCGAACCAGAGCAATACCAAGTAATGTAAGCTGTATCATATCCACGAAAAAGTCGACTACGTTGTATTATATTAGCGTTAATCTTAACGATACATTTTAGTTTGTAAGTTCGAAATCGCCTGTACAAATTACCATTAACATTGCATATGTTGTAATCATGTGATTTATAAGAAAAACAAGTTGATCACTATCGTTATCTATATTTACTCATAATTAATTCAATCGTCGTCGTTATTTGTACACGACGTATGATATTCATGATTTTAGCAAAGTATTACTCTCAGTTTGTTTCCTTTTTTTTCAATAAACGATGTATAAAGTGAATTATACGAAAAGATCCAAAAACGTAGTTATACTTGATGCTATATTGTTAATATTAACAGTCAATTCTGTTGTTTCTTGTATGTTATTTCAAATTGATGCATTCACTTGTATCAACGCAACTGAAGATATAAACGGTAGTTGAACTCATTTGTAAGCGACAGTTGTTTGCCTATCGTTGCAGTTGGTTACTTAATAGTCTCGCTAACGGGAACTGTTATATTATTTTTTCAATACGTTAATTAATATTTCGCCACGAAGGGAAATTACAGTTAAAAAAGCTTTATTTTTTTACGTGTAAAAAGCAAAATGAGACAGCATTTAGCTATTGTCGCGAGAACAATTCGTAACAGCGATCTCAATCGGGACTTCCCTCTTGATTCGCCTGCAAATAAATTAGTCGTAGTTTATTTAACTGTTCAGCTCGTTATTTTTAATTGAAATTTAATTCATTACAATCCCTCCGGCTAACGGTCGTATATAGATATTATACATTTCCCGTGGAATGCTCTTAAAATTCTAACTGTTTATTAACTATGTAACGCTCATCAAATAAATTTGAACGATTAACAAGAAAATAATCACGTAGGTTGAATTTCTTGAACGCTTCTGTTCATTTATCAAAAGATAAGATAGATATAGCCGATGCACGAGAATCGAATTCAACGGCACAATTTTCTGAATGCTTGCCAAAGAGTTTAAATATATAGAGCTCTCGCTGAGCTGTGGATAAAATCAGTTGTAGCTTGCAGACTTTTCAGGTAAGTAGTTGGAACGTGAATATACGTATGTATTTGTGTACGTAGTTGTCTCGCCGAAATAAAACGCGTCGAGAGAAATCCGATCGCTTCTTACGCCTTCCTGTTTGATAAAAACTAGCGTACGTCATTTACGAGAGAGAGAGAGAGAGAGAGAGAGTGAAACAGTACGCTTAATAAAATGTTTTTATCTGTCCAACGCGACGCATATGCGAATGAATTTTCAGCGTTCAAACGAAGAATCTAAGAGATGCGTATGCCTGTTTAAAATTTTATCACGCATATATATATGCATATTTCAAATCACGTATTAAAAGTCATGTTCCAATTTCATACATATAATCCAGCATTAAACTTGAACGCGATCAAACTGTCGAACGTGCATAATAACAATAGAAGCTTCCGCGTGCTATTGCGTATTGAGCGCATACGAGAGTACACATACGTACGATGTAGTGGGGTAGGTTCGATTCGCTTTGCATACTTAAGCTAAACGTGCCACTCCATCTGATAAACAGTACTTGCATACGCGAGAGCGCTCTCGCTTTTTTTTCTTTTCTATATAACTCGAACCTATAACGGTATCCAAACTGTAAAATACATAACATTTGTGCATATATATACATTATACAAGTAGTTACGTATATATAAGTTTGATAACTTTGGCTTCGTTTTATTTAATTCTCTATCTCAAAGGTCTTTTACGTAATCCAATTTATTTGCAAAGTTTCTCATTGTTGTCGATGTTATTGTTGTTCATTTGTCGTTTCTTTCATTTCTGTGGCAATGGTAAGATGTGTCGTTCTCACGCGATGACCATTGTATATACGTAGTGGAGATGTCGTTGGCCTCTCGTCGGCAAAACGTTTCTTGGCGCTTGGTCAATCAGTTATCTTTTTATTACGTGGGTACGGATCGTCGTGATGCATGCATGCATGCACATATAGTACATTGTGCGAAGCACAACGCCTCGACTGATTTCTATCGACTCAAGAGTCGCGTAAACAAAAAAAAAGTGTCGAGCTTTTCCGATATGGGTTGGGCACGGAAAGAGGATAGGGGGGATCCATTTATATACGTACAACGAGATTGACGATGGTGTGTATTGGATAATAAAATCAATGCGGGGCTTCGTTCAACCAGTCGAACAGATCGTTAAACTATGCTTTATTTCCTATGTATGTAATGCGATTATAGGTGTAAGTTTTGAGGGGAAATAACGATAAATTAAAAGTGTCTTGTATAACAATTGTAGCACAACGGCTTGGACGTATTATTTATTGCGTTGTTAATGCCGTATTATAGTTGTAACAATACGCTCTTTCGTTCGTAAAGTGCAATCGAACGACGATTATTCCGTGCGTGTATAATATTCATGTCGTTCGTAAAATTGTATTTTGGTGTTGGATAGTACGACTCGACCGTTGTGTTATTCGTTTTACTGACGACAATGACAAATCCAATATAGTGTTACAAAATCAACGTAACGACGTTATTTTGACTTCAACGTGTAATCGCAAGCTCTGCTTTAGCGCAATTGTACGACAACGCGCGAATCGAGCTTTCAAAGGTTGCTACGACAATCGATAGTTTGGCCATCATCGAAATAACTATTCTACCTCGAGGGGTCTGTGATAAATTCAAGGAAAAAAAGCACAAAGATGACTAATCGCCGTCAGACGAAAAAAAAATTTGCCGTGTCGCGTTTCGCGTATGAAAGCTCTCGTCTAGTATTGAACGATATATACCCATCCAACTGGCGTCCCCTCTGAATCATCCTCCCACACGCTATATAGCAACGCATACGTACATCTCAAGTCTGAAGTCAAGTGTATACATATGTACCTTTACGCGTGTATATATATACACTATCGCAAGCTTCCCGCACACACTACGATAATCTCGCCTATAGCAAAACGTTAAAATTCATACTTGGCGCGTTGGAAAGTACCACCCCCTCCTCCTATGAGTTGCGCGCGCATTTCACGTGTCGTTGTCTCTCTCACCCATGTACACGCCCGAGCGGCAAAAGGTGAATAACGGTGAGTCGGGCGCGGGCTGCGCTATAGTTCCGTACTATAGTCATAATAACCAGGCAGAGTCAGCCTCGCGAAAGCGAGCACGAAATCCTGACTGAAAAGCTGTGAAGTGTAGTAAGTTTATTGGTGGTGTGCCGACAGAAGACAAAATAAGAAAGTTCAACAAGACAATGCCTTGGTGACGGCCTTATCGTCCTATCCACAGGATCATAATCCATACAGTAAGTCTCGGAGAGTGCGCGACAATTTTTTTTCCTCGATTTTTTTATTTTTTATTACCTATAACGACCGTGTCTTTCGCGAAAAGGAAAGAGAGAGAAAGAGAGAGAGAGAGAGAGAGCGAGAGAGGAGACCGATCGATTGAGCGCACAGGTAAAGCGTGTAGGTACGTATACGAGAGGTGATACGTTTACGGGTGTTGGCCGCATAGCGCGCACACCGCTCTCTTGCTCTCTTTCTTCCTCTTTTTCTCTTTTTTTTTTGTTCATTGTGTATGTGTGCGAGATAGACGCGCGTCGCGTACACCTGGAGGGGTCCTATAGTATTGACGATCAAAAGGTCCCCTGCTGCATGCGTGTGCAACTTGCGTTAACACCGTATAGCCTCTCTATTTTCGTGCGTGATGCTGTCACACTGCTTAAATTTCTTTTTTGTCGTGAAGGTCGCCCGCTTACGATGAGATCATCGAAACGAGTTTGATCGATACCGAAAAATTAGGTAAATAAAACAAAAGAACGAAAAATGCATGACATTCCCTTTCTACCTTCGATCGATGCTGTAAAAAATTGAAATTGTGTACAGATATACTTGCCGTGATTGCTGCCTCGCCTATACGCGATATTGTTTACACGATAATGTTAAAGTAGGGTTATTGCTTCCAGATGTAATAATACGTGCTAGAGATTCTTGTGCAATTGCGTGTCAAACGCATCACCGATGATATTTGTCTCTAAACAATTGTTTTACGCAAAGCTAAACGGCAGTGCATATGCTTGCGTACGTTTTTATTTTAAACCAATGATGATTTATCGATAATATCTTTGTCTTTCGCTATCTCGCTCTTACGGTAGCGTACGTCAGATTTATCGAGGCTGCGATGCCATTTGTAAACAGTGGAGTATTCTAATAAATGACAGAAATGTGCTCCAATTAATAAAGAGCTTTTGAACGGGAATGTCCTCGAGCTTTGAAAGATAAAAGAAGAAATGATCAACAATTAACACAATTGTTCTCTAGGAATTTGTCTTTGCCAATTGTTGAAAAATGACGGGTTTAATTTTATTATACGCAAGTGTCATTGTGGTGGAGTATTTTTTCCAGGATGCAATAAATATAATAGTCAGAAGACAAGGATTCCATTAATCACAAAGATGACATAAATCTATCAAAAACCTGTTAGATGTTTGGGGGCTAAATTTCCTTGACCTTGTCAATTGATAAGACTTGCGTGCTCTAACAACACATAGTAGCAATCAAATCCCCTTTGAGTAGTGACTACCGCCTGTGCAGCAATCAAGCTTGATAAATAGAAGCCAAGCTTTTACAGTGGATACTCGAGCCTTAATTGTTTGCTCAATTTGAATTTTCCTTTTAGGTAGAGAGTGGAGCCAGAACAAGCAAAAGACAGAAGATTACCAGACAAACATGAAGTTCACAGCGTGCATCATTGCCACACTTGTGTTGCACGCAGCAGCTTTAAGTGAGTCTTATTGTTATTGAATATTATTTGTGTCAACCATTTTGATAGATTCCAAGTTGATACATATTGAACTATATGTGAACTTAGCATGATTTTCTATTGCAAGCACTTGAGATGAATGAAGACTTATTGCCCTGTAATTGCTAGAGCCTACGCCAATTTAAAGTTCACTATGCTTTGCCTGACTTCCTTTCTTGTTACAACATTTTTCAACCATAGAATTTTCATTACATTATAGACAATAACCGATAATTTCCATAAACATAGACTAAAATTGACAAATCTCATTACAGCCCAATCACCACCACGAATATCAAAACAGCCTCCAACGGACGAATTACTGTTTCAAGTGGCACAAGTCAGCATAAATGAAAACGAGAAGCCATTTCTTATTGAATGTGAGGCAGAAGGCGAGCCGGCACCTACGTAAGTGTTATCGCCGTTGTTTTTGTTTTTTTTTTTACGAGCTCGTAAAAGAATTGGATAATCTCGTTAAAAAAAAGAAAAACGAAGCAGTGATTACAACTGGAACGACGTAGATGATTGAAAAATATACCGGCTAATTATATAGTCATCGTGTGAGATATTGTATCAATGGTCTGGAATGTCAATTGCTGCATTCATCCTCCAAAAGTCATTCATCCACGAGAGCGAAGAGGACTATGTTTTACTTCGTACTCTCTCTCTCTCTCTCTCTCTCTCTCTCTCTCTCTCTCTCTCTCATGTCCGGCGTGTACATTACAAGTGAAGCCCAGAGTTACTGTTCTTAATTACTCGGATGACCTCATAGCCATTCGCTCACTCGCTTACTCGCGCTACTGCCGGCAGTTTAAACTTACTGTACACGTACACGCACATATACGTGTATACATCTACCGCGTGTGTTGCACTTGCTCAATGGGAGTGGTCATTTCTCGACTCTGGCTACTTTCTTTCTTTTGTTAAATACGTTAATGAAATTGAAACCTTTACGATCTTCTTATTATTACCAGCCACACTTGATCGATCTTTATTTTATGGTTGATTTTCCGCGATTTAAGAGATATTCGTTGATTAATCGTTAAATTGATTGTTTGATTGATTGGCAAATGTTACAATATTTATTTGATCGATGATTTTGTTCAATTGGATTTCAATTGGAAAACATATATTATTGCAAATATCATATAGACCAACGTGTATTTGTCTTCCTTTTGTTGTTTTTCAAATTGATTTTGTAATTTTCATGCATAAAAAACTACGCTGCTCTATTATTCAAATTAGCATGAAGTAAGACATTTTTTTACCTCGTCGTGCCGTAAAAACATTCGCGGAATAGTATCCTGCGATCGATACCATCGATTATTCTCATATGAAATTTGCATACTTTGTAAAACTAGAACGTACACACGTATACACGGCAATTCTTCGACTCTATAATTTTAAGTTCTTTTCCCTGAATGACAATGTCGAGTTTGAACTCGAAACATACCCAATTAACCGGACGGAAATGATTAACTCGACACTCGTCATTACAGATATGAGTGGATAAAGAACGGTAAGGAGTTCAAATGGCAAGCCTACGACGATCGTATATCTCAACAACCAGGTCGAGGTACTTTGGTGATCTCGAAACCACGAGACGAAGACCTTGGTCAATATCAATGCTTCGCGAAAAACGAATGGGGTGTCGCCACATCGAACTCGGTGTTTGTACGCAAAGCCGAATTGAACTCGTTCAAGGATCAACCGGCAGAGACCATGCGAATCAACGAAGGAGATCCATACAAACTTACCTGTCAACCACCCGACGGTTGGCCTAAACCCAACGTCTATTGGCTAATTCAAGATATGAACGGTGGTATCAAGTCTATCAACAATTCGCGTATGACCCTGGACCCCGAAGGTAATCTGTGGTTTAGTAACGTCACCAAATACGACGCATCCGATAACTTTTATTACGCCTGTGCTGCTACCTCGCTATTCAGAAACGAATACAAAGTTGGCAATCGCGTGATTCTCGATGTCGCGTCGACTCGTGCCATCGCGAGTTCCAACAAACGCGAGCCAGTCAAGCAATACGTCAGTAGGAAGAATGAAGTTGCCCTGCGTGGCAAGAAAATCGAGTTGTTCTGCATCTATGGAGGTACGCCACTACCGCTCACTGTTTGGAGTAAAAACGGACAGAGGATACGGCCGAGCGATCGAGTAACGGAGGGTAACTACGGCAAATCCTTGATTATCAAACACGTAAACTTTGACGACAACGGCGTTTACACGTGCGAAGTGTCGAACGGCGTTGGATCTGCACAATCGTATTCTATCAATCTTGAAGTTTTATCGGTGCCGTATTTCACGGCCGAGCCAGAGATCGTTAACGCAGCCGAAGGCGAAACCGCCGAGTTTAGATGCGAGGCGAGTGGTGTACCTGAGCCCGAAATTAAATGGATTCATAATGGGCGTCCAATATCCGAGAGTCCTAAAAACGAAAACAGATACGTGAAAGCCGGTAGAATCATACTCAAGAATTTGAAGAAACAAGACACCGGTAACTACGGTTGTAACGCTACCAATTCTCTCGGTTACGTTTACAAAGACGTCTACGTGAATGTTCTGGCTCTACCACCGGAAATTCTTCAGCCGCCGATGGACGAATCAACCGTCGATGGAAGGACCATAAAAATGACCTGCCGTGTATTTGGTGCACCAAAGCCCGCTGTCAAGTGGGTGAGAAACGGCCAAGAGTTGACTGGTGGACGTTACAAGATATTGGAAACCGGAGATTTGCAGATTCAGGACGTTTCTTTCTCCGATGCCGGTGAATACAGTTGTTACGCGACCAACACGTTTGGCGCGGCAAATGCAACCGGTCATCTGGCGGTCAAGGAACACACGAAGATTACCGATGTTCCGGAAGATTACGAGGTGGCTGCTGGCGCTACCGCGACATTCAGATGTAACGCTGTTACGGATTCAACTTTACCGCTGAGAATCGATTGGTTGAGTAAAGGCGAATCGATCGATTTCGAATCGGAGCCACGTTTCATTCTGAGCACCGATAACTCTCTCATGATAACAAAGACCACCGAATTAGATTCCGGCACGTACACTTGCGTCGCGAGCACGGATCTCGACGAAGCAAGAGCTCAAGCAACCCTTATCGTTTATGATGTACCGAATCCACCGACACTCCTTGGTGTCACGTGTGGTTCCAACGAGGCTCAAGTCTCGTGGATACCTACGAGTGATAACCGTTCGCCTATTCTGCGCTTCTCCATCCAATACAATACGTCTTTCACGCCCGATACTTGGGAAATAGCCAAAGACCACGTTCCTGCCACCGATCAAAGTTACGGTATTGAATTGTCTCCTTGGGCAAATTATACTTTCCGAGTTATTGCTTGGAACAAGATTGGACCGTCTCAACCATCGTCGCACAGTTTTGTATGCACAACTCTGCCCGACGTGCCCTATAAAAATCCCGACAATGTCGAGGGCAAAGGCGATGACCCACAAAATCTTGTCATCAAATGGACTGTCATGCCGCAAATTGAGCACAACGCTCCAAAATTCATGTATCGAGTTTACTACAAACGCGACATTCCCGGAGAAAAATGGACTATCGAGGACGTTCACAATTGGCGAACAAATTACCTCAAAGTTAATAATCAACCTACCTACCAACGATACAAAATCAAGGTTGGCGCGATCAACGAAAGAGGAGAGTGCAGAGAACCACCAAAAGAAATGATTGGTTATTCCGGGGAAGATGGTAATTATACGTTCACTTTAAGAAAACCATCGGACGTGATTCAAGGAGCTACGTTGCTTATTGAATTTTATTCTCTTTCATTTCAGTTCCTACCCAGGCTCCCGGCAATTTCACTCTTGTGGAGGTTAGATCGAGTACGACAGCGTTATTATCGTGGCATAAAGTTCCCGATGAAACGGTGAGAGGTGAATTACGTGGTTATAAAATCGAAACTTGGACCGATAGAGACGGAGAAGAAGCTTTGCGAGATTTCAACGTGGACGGGGCCGTCAAGACATACGCTTTGGTCAATAAGTTTATTCCCTACAGCAGAAATTACGTCAGAATAAAGGCTTACAATGGAAGGTATGTGATATCATTGATTTGCGCAAGAAACGCTAATGCATAATTTCAACAGACTAAGCAAATGACCAATTTCAGATTCAACGGCCCACCTTCGGAGGTAATCAGCTTTGAAACACCAGAAGGAGTGCCAGGAACTGTCATGGGTTTGGAAGCATACCCAGTTGGTTCTACGGCAATGATGCTAAAATGGAGTAAACCTATCGAGATCAATGGTATTTTGACAGGCTACAAAATTACCTTCCAGAAAGTCAACGGATCGAAGATCGAACCAGAAATGGAGAGGCATCCACAAATTCGAGATCCGGAAGCCACTAGCGCAAAACTGCCGGGTCTTAATCCACAGACTAAGTACCGTATTATCATTCGTGCCACCACAAACGCTGGAGAAGGAGAACCGTAAGCTAGCAAATGTTTCTAATTCTTATTCTTCGATTATTGGGTTTCGAGAAAACTAAAGTATCTTATCTTGTGTTTTCCAACAGTTATTTCGTGGAAAAAATGACGCCAGCGCCGAGACGTCCAGATAAGCCAACCTTCAAATGGTATAACATACCAAAAGAGAGCGGATTGACCAATCTGAGAATCATCTGGGAAGTGAAACGGGATGGGTTCCCGGGAAGTCACTTTTTTGCCAAATATCGACTGGTAGGCGAAACGATCAATACGGAGACGGATCCCGAAAAAGAAACGAACGAGGTTGAAATTCGTGCGCTCGAGAGTGGAGGCACTTATATTGTTTCCATTGTCGCGGTCGATGGAGAATACTTCACCGAAAGTGATCCGCAAAACGTTGACGTCTACAACGAGGGACCCGTCATTCAAGCACAAGAGACCGTTCCTAACACGGGTTGGTTCATCGGTGAGTCATTCGAATAAATTTCTATTTTTGTTTTTTTCATCAATTACATCTCCTACAATATTCAATAATATCGATTGCCTATAGGAATGATGTTGGCAATCGCGTTCCTTCTGTTTATCCTCATCATTGTATGTGTCATCAAACGTAATCGAGGTGGCAAGTACGCTGTACACGAACGTGAATTAGCTGCTGGACGCGCCGATTATCCCGAAGAAGGTTTCCACGAGTATTCGCAACCTTTGGATGGTAAATCAGGAGGTGGTAGGACCTCTATGGCTTCCTCGTCACATCACGATGGCAAACATCCCGAGTCGGACACTGACTCGATGGTTGAATTTGTCGAAGGCGACACGGGTATGTGACACTTTACATTTTTTGCGTGCTAATTTAGTCAGACCCCTTTAGTTGATCATTTTGTCAACCATACAAGTGTTATGTTTATCATTCTTACACACATGAGCTTGACGTGAGAATGCCACGAGTCACTCGCTCTATTTGTTTACATATATTATACATATATATGTTTCTTTTTCTTTTTTTCTACTGATTTTGTACTCTCTTGAAAGCCCAAATCTCATCGATCCTACCTATTTTGTTTTGTTTGTTTGTTGCTTGATTTTTCACCTAAAAGGTATGAACGAGGATGGTTCATTCATTGGTCAGTATGGCCGACATCGGAAACATCCACCGAAATCGCAAGCGTTTGCTACGCTTGTCTAAGGTAAGTCCCACTTCACACCGTACAATCCTCACTGTTACTCGCAAACTCGACATTTTTATTTATTATCGTCAAGTGTACTTAACATGTACTCACTTTTAATTTCGTACAACTTTTCACCAAAGCTCACATAGAATCACCAACAATTGTCATTTTTTTACAAAAGCTCCAACTTAATTCTTTCATAAACATACAATTTTACGAATGTTCGAGTCCTTCGAGCTACTTCAACGATCATAAGTATATTTCAAGGTTTTTTGAGCTGTTTTTAGTGTTTTTTTTTGTTTGTTTAGTGAAAGAAAAAAAGAATTCATTTTTCGTTGTGTTTGCATTTTTGAATGACTGAATTTTCAAATATTTTTCCGTTTGAAATTGTTCTGCTGGATCCAAACATACGAATTATTATTAAAATGAAAAATGTATTTTGTATCGTTAGGACGTTTCACGGAGGATGGATCCTTCATTGGTCAATATGGGCCGAAAGGTAGACCGATGGGAGAGATTCCGCCGCCTATTCTAACGGGCACAACGGCTACTTACGTGTAATCAATCTCCAGACTTTGCTGCATATCCTGAACAACGAAGACTACAACAATACGAAAAGGCAGATAAAGAAAGAAACACAGAATATGCAGATTGCGCTGGGTGCAACACACGTCCAATCTTTAATAACTGCCAATTAGTTATTTCGTCTTTAGGGTTTTATAAACTCGACTTGTAGCTTCGCTCATTTCTTACACCGACCGAAAGATCGTAGCTTTTTTTATACTATGAACTTATGAAACCCAAAGACCAATTAGATGTTTTTTAGCGTACAAGATGTCGATGCCGTTACATCTGTAGTAATTAATCGAGATCACAGGGCCTCGTAACGTTGCTTTTTGTACGTGAAACGCGCTTTAGCTGGAAGAAAATGAAAAGAGGAGAACGATCTTATTTTTTTTAACTGTACCTTTCTTTTTAAGATTTTTTACTATGATTATTTTTACAAAGTATTTGTAACAAGCCTTCTTCCACTTTACTTTCATTATATTTTTAAACGACAATGATAGTAGAAACATAGTGCTATACAATTATTTAATATATCAAAGAAAGCATTCAGAGTATAGAATAAATATATTATATATTACATTTCATTTCGAGATGCGGGAAAATCCTCGCGATTATGAAAGTCATTATTGTACCGGGGCAGCTATGTATAAACTATAATTTATAATGATTCTACGTAGCAATGTGCTACTTGTCGACTATTGCACGAGAATAGCGATTACTCTCTTATAATTCTATATAAAAATATGCACATCCGCGTTTTATACCGTCTCTATCATTTCTTGCAATTGATAATTTCGTTTTTAATTTTAATTCGACTTCTTTCTGATTCGTCGAAACATATTTGACGTCTTCATTTCAATTTCTTTCCATCGTGCTCCTCAATTTTGAATCTCTTTTTCTTAAAAGTAAAAAGATAATATCTTGTTATATATATTATATATATATATATACACATATATATATATTATGAACGTCGAATCTCTGTTAGGTTTAGTATGTAAGCGCAGCTTTCCTTCGTGTAAACTGCCAGTATTTTTCATACAAGTGATTAGGGACGCATTTTTATCTCGTGCTTTTGTTTTAATAACATAGTATATCCGTTGTTTTTTTGGTTCTTTTTTTTTACCGAGTCTCGCTTCTTTTTATGCGGAATATCCTTTACATTTTACAGTACAAAAACAGAAGAGAGAAAAAAACAATAATGTTAAATATCAAAGATATCAACTATCTTCAGATTGAGATAATAGTATGAAATAAATGTATAGAGAAAGTATATGAGGCTGAACAAAAGAAGAAACGAAATCAATATAAAGCTATCGACTTAACAAAGATGCTTACGAATCAGAAAACTAACATGCCGAACAAACCCTTTCCTACTTACACTGTTAAATCGAGTGGCAAGGGAATTGATCGTTGAATTTGTCGAAAGAATAATATTATTTCTTTAGGTTTAGTTTCACGTGATATGAATCTCTAAAATGGCACTTTTTGATATTATTTATGAATAAACGAAAAATTTAGTTCGTAGACATGCCTTAGTGTATAATTGATATTAAGCTGTAAAATTTGTCAAGAAAATTATTATAGCGTGCTTTAGATTAAGGATAAGGTACAAAATTATTTATTACCTAAAGTTGGATGTAAGAATCTCAGAATCGACATTTTACAAATTTCGGCGATCAATTCTTAACGTATCCTCGATAAATTATATACAATATGTATTACAATTATACATAATCACTTTTTGACGTAACTATAAAACCGCGCGCATTTTGTCAAATGTACATTATACCCTTGTTAGTATTAAGAAATGAATATGTTGTTTCGCGTTCGACGCCCGGTTACCTCGACTATTTGTTTGCCCTCTAAGAAAGAGCGATCTAGCTGAGTGTCGTCGTACGTAGTTGACACGATAATTTTTCTACGGTGTAATACAGAAAACCACAAAAACATACATTACTATATCAAAGGCGGACTCGTTTTTGTTTTTCCATAGTCGCTTTTGCTTTCCATTGAAAGTCATTCGCAAACTCACATATACGACTATTGTAAACTAATCAACTGCTCCATCAACATGATCGAAAGTCATTCGCAAACTCACGCATATGACATTGTAAACTATATTTAATTACGCCTTCAAACATGAAAATATGCACATAAAAACGAGCCAAGCGTTGAACCATCTACAAAGTTTTTTATTGTAACTTTTACACTGATCGCCCAAGTGCGTTCTAATGATTTTTATTGTAATTTAGCCGCGAACGCATATTAAGTTTTCTTTTTTTAGTATATATATACACTCCGCCTCCCCTAATTTTTTGTAAGAAAATCTTGTCATTTTAAGTTATGCGAATATGTATTAACCATTCCCTCTTCACTGTCCTGGCAAAAAAAAATCAGATGGAAGTTTATTTGTATATTAGAACGTTCAAAGACCAGTAGATACAGGTGTTGATAAGGGTGTGTTTCAAAAGTTTTACCTAGCAAAAGCTCATCACTGTTTGTAATTACCTGAAGTTGTATAAAAATATAAGTATTTAA
The DNA here is from genome assembly GCA_030064505.1 of Chouioia cunea. Taxonomy (NCBI): domain Eukaryota; kingdom Metazoa; phylum Arthropoda; class Insecta; order Hymenoptera; family Eulophidae; genus Chouioia; species Chouioia cunea. The sequence continues at coordinate 3,714,343 of JAOPFQ010000002.1, read as the reverse complement.
ACCTGGATCTGCTTTGGACTTTGAACATCTATCGGATTTTTTTCACTCGAGATCGCGATCTTCGTGCGTCGAAGATTCCAACGATTACATTGAAATGGTAATGAATAAAACAATTTTTTTTTAACATTTAACACACTGTCGTGTAACATCTAACATTCGCACTCACGTCAATAAAGAGAAGGAGTTGGAAATATTTCAAAGTTTTCTTTGTTATTTTGCCATTTAAGTAGTTAAATATACGTATTGTCAGACATATTTACAAGACAAAGGAAACATATCTCCCAATGAATATCTACAACTCGTAGTACTTGAAACGTGGAAAAAACTATTTTTTTTCAATAAAGGAGGAGGACCCCCTGCGATCTTGAAAGAAATCCGCACTCAAGAGGACAAAAAAAAACGAAAAGAAAAAAAATTGAGGAGACCGCTATAATATAATTACGCGAGACAGGTTTCTGTGGCACTTGTTGATATTCGCTACGTTCGCAGTAGCAAGGAAAAAAGGGGAAGCGACACGCGAGCTGCCGAGATAAAGGATGTATTCAAAAAGGGGCTTATGTAAGAGGCTTTGGGTCTCAAGTATCACCGTCGCATGTCTACAAGTAGAACCAAAGGAGAACTTACATATATATATATATATGATTATCTTATTTTACGGTATGGAGAGATGATGGTGTTTTTGTTTTAACCCCTGACTCCTGATTCGATTGCTTTTTGTAGATTTCGATTTTTGCCCAACTTACCTGCACACGTTGTTTGACGTTCATTTAAAACGATATTGAGATTTTTAAAAATAACAAGGAAAAAACTTGTGTTTGTTGGTTCGGTTTTAGCTTGTACAGATAATAACTTTGTCAACTAAATGTTCGAGAATTGTATTTTTTTGTAAAATCAATATTATTATAATGACAATAATGCAAAGTTTGCTACCGATACAAAAAAATTACCTTCCCCCGAAAACCAAAAAAGAATGTTGTCTCCTACGTAAAACTAGTCAATTAAGTCATTCCATCTCATTCTTCTCCTCGACTTACCGTCGTGCGCGCGAGGCGTCATACTCAAACACGTACAACGAAAGGTGTGCACAAAGAGCTTCTCTCTTTCTCTTTGGAAAACGGATAGCCGTGTGAAAAAGAAGGCGGGAGATAATAAGCACCAGATAAACCATTCTCATCCTCTCACACCCGTTTTGCGTAATAATACACGCGAGAAAAGGGACGTTTTTATGGCCACAAGTCCAATTAGCAAAAGATTTCTTCCCCTCCCGCTCTTCATTTTGTTCTTTTGTTTTTTTTATGTTCGTTTACTGCTCGAGCGCACAGACGATACTTTTAATAAGTTCGAACAGATTCTTCGGGTGCGTGATCGATTTAGAACGTTATGTTTTGCGACAAGTTTAATTGTTTATTCAAAAGGAAAAATGTAAGCAACTAAAAAAGAAAAAACCCCACGCGTCAAAAACGTTTGTCTGGAACATCCCCTTGATGAAAAGAAAAAAGTACGCTAAGTCAAGGTTCTCTCCTTGTTATTATTCTAAAAATCTACGCTCATAAGGTGAGAATCTCATAATCCTCTACGTCAACATGACAGCTCGTAACCCCATAATCTGCCACCCTTAAAAGGAAAAAAAACACAGAAAAATCACGGATCATCATCCTCTTATACCTATACCTGAGCTGCCGTTCTCAAACACATATATTATACGCGTTATAAACTATCTCATGGAAAATCCATTCGCGTGCAAGGTCGCCGCCGTAGATATCTCTCGACAATGGGGCCATTTGTTATGCCCTCTGTTCGCACAATGGACACTCTATTATCGGCTACTCATCGGACAATCCGAAAACCTGTTGGCTTATACGTATATGTATATATACATACATATAGAGTATTTTTTTTCTCTCCTCATCCACTCTCTCTCTCTCTCTCTCTCTCTCTCCCTCTCTTCTCACTCGGTTTCTCGTTTGGGCCGGCCCTCTGTTTGCTGCTCTTCGCCTGCGGACGCAAAAATTAAGATATCGTCCGACCGTAAAGAACTTGAACGTTTATGGGTTTATCCGGACGGCAATTAACAGCCAGCTCTCTCTCTCTCTCTCTCTCTCACTTACAGCTTCGTTGGCTTGTTAGGGCGCATTTGTAATTTCATGCTAATTTTCGGAATATAATGATTATTTTTTTGTTGTCTTTTTCATCTTCTTCTTTCGTGATGCCTATAACAGAATTTGAATTTGTAAATTTAACGGCTTGTGAAATCGAACGTATTTTCGTATTTTGTTTGTTGTTTTATTACCTCGACTAGATTTTCTTGTCGTGCATTGCATAATTTTTGAATACTGACTTCGACACAGCTATATTTTAATTGTATTTTACGATCGGATTTGAATCATACGTGCCTTCGCGTACTTGGTACGTACGTCATATATGTATATACGGATCTGAAGTATATTTTATCAACGTACAATTTCATTTGTGATCTCGTAATTACTTTTTCAGACAACACTTTTTCGCACATCGCAATATCCTATTATGCTATTAAGAGACTCGTGCGAAAAAAAATCTAAAACGACAGAAGGTAATAATTTAAGTAACACACGACACTCAATAATTTTGAAAGAGAAGTCTTTAACGAAACGCTGAACACGAAAGTTAAAAAGAAAAAAAATCGTGCGAATTCTCGTTGGCTCAGCCTCAACAGCAGCAAGCTCTCTTTACCAGCTCAATATAGCATACCTACGCGCGTTCGCGGCCGCAGTTCAACGTGGATTATCACGCTCATTGTTATAGCTATTACTCGCGTACGCACCTCGCTCTCTCGTGTGCGGAAACATTTTTTTATTTTTTTAAGTGATACACAGAACTACACGCTAATAACAGCTTTGCATTCCTTTGATTTTTTTTTGTCGTATTTTTTACACTCGCGCGCGCGCGTGAACGTGTGTACGAGAGAGAGAGAGAGAACGCACTACTGTGGAACTGTATGATTTCAGCCAAAAGTTCATTTACAACGCGTGTAAATGGATTATATTCGCCTTGATAATCGTTTGATCGAGAAAGTACAAGGGAGAAAGTATAGTGTCATTTAGTGGAATGAAAAAGATACTCAACAAAAACAAAAACAAAAAAAATATTAAAGAAGAAAGAAGTTTGATGATATACGGCCAAGCGAGAGCGAGAGAACGTTCTCAAGAGCATCGTTGATTTTTCTATAAGGTCGCTTTTATTTGTTAAGATTTATGAGACGCGACGAGTTTTCGTCTTCTCTTCGACGCGAATATAGAGTCCAAGCCGAGAGAGAGAAAGAGAACTTTAAAACTTGATTTTGAGAATCTTAAAAATCCAACAACGACGTATCGCAATAATTGGCTATTACTTAAAGCCCATTACTTTTAAGTGAGCTCTCTCTCTCTCTCTCTCTCTCTCTCTCTCCCTCGTGAACACATCTCAGGTGTCCTTTATTTTCTCGCTCTCGCATACTCAATCACTCTTTTTGCCCTGTTGCGCGTAGCGGCAACAAGCAGTGGCGGCACTTCGTGGTTCGCGAGAAAGGATATATATACAAGTTTCTATGTCTATTATTTGCTAAGGAGGCATTCGTGTTTTAATTTTTTTCCCTTTTTTATCCCCTATAATCTCAAATAAGACGATGAGCGACGTTAACGAGAGATCGCTTTAGATCTTTCGAGATGTCTAAAGAATTCGATACAAGTGACAAAATAACGCGTACGTTCGATTGAACAACGACGATTAACTTGACGAAAGCTCAACAATCTTTTCGTCGATTTGTACAAATTAAATGTATTAAAATTTTTTTGAAATAGAAATAAGAGCAATCGTAATTTACACGTGAAAGAAAGCTTCAATGCGTAAACCACGTATCGTTCAAGAATTAAACGATAATCGATTTGCTGCTACGATCTTCAAAATTGAATTACGCATGGCGGTTCAATCATCGTCAACAGTAACAATCAATTATCCCGAACGGTATGCAGTAGTGTATAAAAACACTACATACGTATAGCCGCGATCCGCAAAAGTCAACAACCTCGAGCTGTCAAGACACAAGTTTTTTTTTATCTGCCGAAAGAGAGAAAGAGCGAGAAAAAAGTAAATTGCCATGGAAGAGACGATTTTGCAATTAACTTGAGTGGAAAATCCCTTTACCTGCCTACGTGACTATAAGTACACATACACATAATTAGGGTTGCAAGTTTCTGACAAGACCGAATGATATACGAGCTCGTTCTTCGTCGCGATAAAAGTCCTTATACGGTACATACCTTTTTTGTCGATATTTCCTTTCGGCTATGTTATTGATTTTTGATGTATTTTTTTTATTTATAAACGGTTCTCTTCCTACATATTGTAAGATTTCACATATCACTCGTGTACACAATGACGCATCGATTGCGATTTGCATACATTAATACGCGTGCAAATCTTTGCAGCGATAATAATTATTTAAAGCAGGTGCAACTGCGAGATTTATACATCAACTCTCCTTCTAATATCGTTTCACGATCTCTATTTTTATTTTTGAGTCGCGCCTTGTTTTCTGTTCTGTTTCTTTTCTCTTGACAACAAATTGTTTTATTTTGTTATTTATTATATGTGTTTATTACCAAACGCTCTCTCTATGCGAGCAATCAGTTGGATCTTTGTGATTTTTTATATAGATTATAATAATTTCAAAACATAAATAATGAAACGGTTATTTTTCAAAAAAAAAAAAAAAAAAAAGGAAAGGAAAAAAGCACGTATCGCTAATCCAAAAAAACCGGTCAGCTCCCACGATCCAATTTATAAATCACGTTTGTAGCGTGCGAAACAACAAAAAAAAAGAACCAATGAAGAGGGACAATGCGCTAACGAGGTGTAAAAAGGGCCTCTCTATCTCTTTTTCTTTGTCGACTCGCAATAACCGGTTACCGAAAAACCGATTGCACACAAACACACACACACACACACACACAGAAGATTGAGAGAGAGAGAAAGAGAGAGACCGAAGGAATAAGCGAGCCAAGAGAGAGAGAGAGAGAGAGAGAGAGAGAAGAACGCGTGAGATGCACACACAGGAGCTAACAAGACGACGAGAGTATCGAGAGAGAGAGAGAGAGAGAGGGGTTGGTATAAGCTAGGCTGGCAAGAAGCAAAAGGCTTCTTTCGTCATTCAGTCTCGCTCTGTTCGCCGTTCGAGTTTGTACGCCCGCGCTGCTACCCGGATAACGACAGTTTCCGTAGATTATGTGCCGTCGCCGATTTATTCTAATACCCGTACGCGGGTGATGATAATATACTTTTCTTTAACCAGACGATTCATTATTTTATTTCTTTGATGTTTTTGTATTCAAGTATAAGACAACGAGTTTTTTTTTCATATAACATATATATATATACAATATAAATATACGTGTATAATATGAAGCGCCGACCTGGGTCCGCGATTATTATTTTCTTGTTGCTACTTCTACTTGTCGAGGCACGCCATCATCGTCGCGGTGGTGGTGGTGGTGGTGGTGGTGGTGGTGGAGGTGGTGGTGGACATAAACCTGATGGTGATATGACACTTTGGATCGATCGACAACAAATTAAAATGTTTAGTGGTAAGTCGTTAGCTATTACAATATATGTATACAGCTGCATGTGCTTGCAACTATGGGGACGTCATTTCACTCATCTACACTCACACGCACCCATATATATGTATGTGTATATATATGTATATCATCTCTCTCTCTCTCTCTCTCTCTCTCTCTATTGGAAAAGAACGTTTAGAAAATGTATCTTAGATTTGTCATATTTTCAAACAAGTCAACGGAACATTTTTCCTTTTTTCTTTTGCAAGTGTTTGTAAAAGATCAAATAACGCGAGAACTCGCATTCGAGAAATCATTGTTTCACGATCTATTTATCACCAATCAACACGTGTTCAGTTAATGTTATCATCGGCTTTTATATAGATCGATTTCTGCAATACGCATTCTCGTACAAAAACGACGTATTTCGTCGATCTCGTATCTCATGAAGGATTATGGAAGACACAAGAATAGTGTATTAATCGTATACGATATGCGCGATTTAAAATCTCTTCTTTTTTTTTACAGGTGTCGAGATGGAAATCTACGCGATTGACGAAGGTCGCGTGGTGCCATATTTATTGGATCCTGATTTCGAGAGTAAACTACCAATCATACCGAACGAAGTTTCTTACGTGAATTTCACTTGGAAATCCGGAGTCAAAAAATACTTTTACAATTTTTTCCTGCTCAAGTCTTTTAACGAGTCGATTTTAAAAACTCCATCGATCACCATTAAAAAGCAAGGTCGTGTACCTAAACGCCAAAAAGGTAATTATCGTTAGATAACGATGTAATATTTGTATATACGTTGGATAATATTGGAATTGTAGAAAAAAGAAACAAGTTATCGTTGTTAAGAGCTAATTCGACGTATCGCGAAGGTGTTTGGCGAAAGGCGTATGTTTTCTTTTTCCACGTACCGTAAAGCGGAAAAGCGCCAATAAGTAGAAGGCGCACAAAAGCTCGAGATAAGAATAGAAATGCACACGCGTAATTTATGAATATAAGTATAAACGGTTATAAGTGAAATTGAAAATTATTAATGGTTATAGTCGTTTATCGTGACGGTGCGAATATTCATTAATAGCTTATATGTGCCTTTCTCTTTTTACCGATAAATCAAAACAATTTGTCAATGATTATCAAAGTTTATACATAAAATGCTAAATATTCTCATAAAGAATATAAAAAATGCATTTAATGGATCTTTTGATCAAAAATGAAATGATTAATGTTTTTTTTTTCTTTTTTCATTAGTTATTATCGTTGATCGGTTACAGAATTCAGCGTGCTGCTACCTTGTTCAGGCAACAATTCAGGAGTCGCGTCATTTGGAATCGGTCTGTTGATCGAGACGCGCAAGAATAAACCACTGAATGGAACACCCTTACGGCTTAGCCTGAGAAAAGAATGCGCCGTCCGCGGTGAGTGCGTCAGTCGCGCCCACGATCACCACCACTCTACTCACACATACAGTTCTGTATCACTAGTATATCAATCAATCGCCACTAATTTTCTTTATTATTCTCTTTCTCTCTCTCTCTCTCTTACGTTCGTATATTTTCTTTCCATCTACAACTTCCTTTTTTCTTGCTTTATTTTTTTGCTTAGCCACGAAGGACTTCCGCCGATACTGCGCTAATTGCACTAAGAGAGAAAGAGAGTCCACATGTAATTGGCCGAAATGAGGATTAATCGAGCGAATTACGAAAAACATCGCCGCAGCAGACACATACACGCATTCCTTTTTTTTCTTGCTTACATCTAAATTGAAGAGAGAAAGAGAGGATTTAACCTTGGCACAAACTCAACACGAAAAACTACAAATCTCGTAACCTACCTATTTCCGTCTCTCTCTCTCTCTCTCTGTACACACACATGATTTGCAGAGTAATGCCTGTGTGCTTATCTCGTCGGAAATTATACAGAGTCTGATTCACTTTTGCGGTTTACGGGCGATCGTCGTTCAACAAGTGTTATAAACTTGCTCGTTTAAGCGGTGCATGTGGTTCAAATTATCCGTCTGCAATCGCCGGAGATATCTTGTATCCGATCGAGTCTGTAAACTTTACATCTAATACGTATAGCTATATAATATTATTGCGTCTTGTCCCTTATAATATCTAAATACCAATGTTACTCGTGCAATGAAATACCGAAACGGGATATTTTGTTTTATGCAACAATTTTTTGTCATTTGATTCTACGTTCTATATTAAGAAAGAATTGCGAATTTTTTTTTTCTCGTAATTTTAGAACCTAATCCAGGACCTTGTCCAGATGGCTACATGGGTCCACCTCATTGCAAAAAGGCTCTGTGCTATCCCAACTGCATGAACGGCGGTAACTGCACTGCTCCTGGAGTTTGCTCTTGTCCACCAGGATTTCAAGGACCTTACTGTGAAGGAGGTTTGTAATAGTACGATTAAATTAAAATAAAATTAATTTACAGAAGCAACAAACACAATTCTGGGTGCTGGAAAACAGGCAGCTCGTTTTGTTTCCATAAATTCCGAATGATACGATTATTTAATTTCATAGCTTTTGTCAAAAATTCTTTTTTATTTACATAACTGTATAACTTCCTCACGTGACACTCTATTGAGAAACAACGAATCTTATAAATTTGTACACTTGCTAAACTTTTACAATTAGATGACCTTTGATATTGCGATAGCCGTCTTACAACCGACCTCGATAACATTTGTTATTGCTTGATAAAAGGGTGCTTGCTTCGCTCCATGCTCCAATCCTGTATCGTGATGATCTTGTTCTTCGTCTCTGAACTTTTTGATGGTATCCATTATTTCTTTGTCGTTTTCATCGCTAATTTCCATGAGAGATCTCAGTTGATCATTGTAATGCTCAACAATAACTTTTTCAACGGCTACCGTACAAGCCATCGCGGCTTTTTGGCCTAACAGAGCAGTACTAGCACCCAATAAAAATCCTGCTACATTCCAAGCTGGTAACATGGCTGTTGGCCTGACCCCGTGTTTTTTTATCAGCTCTTCAAACTTTTGTCTATGAACTTTCTCCTGATCCCACATGTGTTGAATTGTTGGACCAGATGCCGTGTTGCCTGTAAACAAGCAATGGCTAGATTAATATTTGTTCGTTTGAAAAATATAAATTAAATAATAAACTATTTACCTAATATAGCCATCTGTCCTGCATAAATTCTGTCTGCTCCAAATTCACCTGCATGGTCTACCCTTATCATTGACTCCAACAATCTTCCTTTTTTCGTCCTAAGCGGAGCTGCAGAATTTGTGGAAACAAAACGAGCTGCCTGTTTTCCTGCACCCAACATTTTGTTTGTTGGTTCTGTAAATGAATTCTATTTTAATTCAAATTCTAGGTATCTGCGCAGAAAAATGTTTGAATGGTGGAAAATGCGTACAGAAAGACACATGTGAATGTCCAAAAGGTTTTTTTGGACTCAGATGTGAATTTTGTAAGTATTAAAATCAAATATCCCTTGAGAAATTTGATTGGTAATATCGTAACAAATAATTCATTACAGCAAAATGTGTGATTCCTTGTGTAAATGGTGGGAAGTGTAAAGGCAACAACATATGTCGTTGCCCAACTGGTTTCAAAGGCAATCATTGTGAAATTGGAAGAAGATCCCCTCAGCGCTCAGCTTGTACAAAGCCCTGTAGGAATGGCACATGTCAGCCAGACAACAAGTGCCTTTGTGAACCAGGATGGTTTGGAAAATTGTGCAATAAGAATAAACCTTGGGCTTGAAAGGCTCATACCATGTTGCGGTATATTACTTATCTCCCAGTGATAAATGCTTCTTGTATCAAAGGCTGGTGCATTGAGTAGTTGTAGTCAAAAAAGAATTCAGTATTATTTTTTAAGCAAGTTTCAAAAAGAAGTAATATACGTTATTTTTATTTTTGGAGCAAAGAAATTAACAATGTTAGATGTAGTTTTAAAAGCAAATTTAATTTTGTTTTTGATACCGCAACAGGAGTATAATGTACGAGTGATTGACTGTGGAATGTACCCCACCAGAGATGTGATATGTAAAGCTGCTTTACACCATTTTTTAATTGTAATTTTATTATTTTTATTTTAAATATCATTTAATATTGTTAGATGTATTGTAATGATTGTTTAGAAACAATACAAGTATTTTTTTTACTACATGTAGTAATGTTTATTTTACTTAAGCTTTTTCATATATCAAAATATAATAATGTTTATAAGTAAAAAATAATAGATGTACGAGACCATAATTTTTATGAAGTATAATGCAAATAAATATCCAATGTTCATTGTAAATTTGTGGTGAAGCTTAAATTTTTGAATCGAAAGATAATCATGATCTATATACGTATATATACATTTATAAAGAGTCTGCGAGATAAATAAAATAATATAAACAAGCTATTGCTTAAAATTGCGTTATGCTGGAATGAGTTATTTGAGCGACATACGATGTAATTATCTTTAAATTGTTACCTTAAGACAGATTAAAACTTTAATTCAAATTACTACGAATAAATTTAAATATAAAATTTGCTTCCAATTAAACGAAGCCGAATAAGGTTAGGTAACTCCCATTGGACTTGGCATTTTCTTCTTTTTTATTTGACGTTCCATCCTCCACCGTTAAAACGCATAAACATATCCCCAAATAATTATATTGGCATTAATTGGTTCTTTAAAATATCACGAAATTTTTACTCACAAATTGTCAGTTCATCGAATCAACTGTCAACAACGGCAAGCACAGTGCGCAATTATGCGCGAGGCACTCGTTTTCGTATTTTGTTAGGTTGGGTATGTGTAAACATCAACTCTGCAAATTATGTATCCCTTTTTTAGTGCTGTCCACTATGAGCAGTCAGTTGTCACGTATGCACATACACACATGTAGCTATAGATAGGACTGTAAAATCTGACGAAACAATTCAAGCAAACGAAAACAAAAACCATCGGACGTTCGAAAGAATTATGAAAATGTTTTGCTGAAGCATTTATCGCAACGGGAATTGTCGCGTTTGCGAAGAATAAAAGATAACGCGAAAAAAAATTCGAGTAGAAGAAACAATAGAGTAACAGTCTAGTTGGAGATTTGAATATTGGAGCCTTGATTGTTGTATATCACGTGACGATTATTTCACCCAATGAGAAATTGCGTGCAGGCTTTGCGGTGGCGCCTTGGATATCAACCAATGAGATTCGGCGTTCACTTTGGGTATCCGAAGTTCTTGTTAGTTCTGTGCCGCCGCGTGTCGCACGTATAATGCCCTAAAAATCAGAGTGTATATAGTCGGTTGCGTAGCCGCCAGGTCGTTAGCGTCTCTTACACTAACGCTCTGAGGGACAAAGCGCAACAGCAATAGCAACGGCGCTCGGCAGTCGTCTCAGGCGAAGAGAACTCTGTGGCTGCTACGGCGCATCGTTGGCGGCGAGACACTTGGTGCGCAGGGACCAAGTGCGCAGATTCGCGGAGAGAGAGAAAAGAGTGAGAGAGGTAAGTGTGGTGGCTGTGCTCTCGGCGCGATCTCATATACCTGACGGTACGGCATCGTCTGCTGGGCCTGAACGCCAAAGCGCAGGCTTCAACATGGCTGTGCGCGGCGCGCGCCTACTACGTCTACCGCGACTCACCTTCGCGTTCCTACACTTCCGCGAGTTCGACTCAAGTCAGCCTTGAGCATATCCAGCGAGGTGTCTAGCCCGCGAGTAGGTTTTCGTAACAACGAGACTCGCGTCGCGAGGTTAGCTTAGCACGCCTTGGCGATGAGGCCCTTTCAAAAGGCGCGCATCCAAGATGGCCGTTCGCATATGTATTTCTCTCTCTCTGTTAAGTCTCAGCCTGCGCAATGGGCCGCATCAGCCCGCACGCGTGCGTCGCGCGTGAGAGCCGCGATTATGAAACTCGCCGGCTTGCGCCCCCGCGCTTCATCATTCACGCAAATCGGCGCCAAACACAATGCGTGCATACCACGCGCGCTAATCATCTCAAATACGCGCTTCTATATTTCTTATTCTCTTGCTCTTTCGATGCGACATTGATATACGTGTATAAGGGCCCCTTGGCTTGTACGTATATAAGCTGGAGGGTCAATCGATAATACACCAAAGCTATAACGGGGGGGCAAAGAGAAAGACAGAGCGAGTCTCTGGCACTGTGTGTGCTGCTGCTGCTGCTGCTGCTACTACTTGCTCTCTGCCTGCCTGCTCTGCCTGGCCGCCTGCCTGCTGGGCGATCGATAGGCACGACGCTCGTATAGAGCAAAGCACAGCGTGTAGATAGAAAGCAGCACAGAGCACACACAGAAACCAAGTAGAGTAGTCGCCGAGCAAAGAGGCAGCGCGAAGCGTCGCGCGCGACAGACAGAGATAGAGCGAAAGAGAAGGCAAGCTAGCCATGACGGCAGCCTTCGTCATCGACAACCTCGACTCGGTTGTCGAGGTTGAAGAACAAGCTCGGCCGATTCAACACCAAGTTGGACTTTGCCGCCGGTGAGTTGTTGTGATCGTTGTACGTGTGGTGTATGTGTTTCCTAACCTCGCGGCGCCAGAAAGTGAGTGCGAGTGCTCGAAGCAGTGAGTGACGGCGGCGGTGGCAGGCGGGAAAAAGGGCTTAGCACGAGGTGCGCAAACAGCCAAGGGGAAGACGCGCCTGTGCGGACTGCGCGCGCGGATTGGGGCGTGTCATGACTCTCTGTGATCTATCTACCTAGAGCCGAACTTGCGTGTTTATGTTTATATTTACCGGATCTTTATTGTTCCTCTGAAAAAAAGAGAGAAATCCACAAATAAATAAAAATACGCGAAATTCTTTTAATCCGAACGTTTGAGGATTATCGATTAACGACGACGCAAAGAGCAAGGGAAAGTGTGAGTGCATAACTCGCAAGCGTCCCTTGGAACCCCGATGTTTTATTCAGCTTGGCTATAGACGCCCGAGTTATCTGAAGCGAAAGCCAGATCGATATAGAGTAATGATAACAAGAGGGGTTGGGTGAGAAAGGGTTGATGCTGATACTGTTAACTACTGTTGGCCGGCGAACGATGATTAACGGAGCTTGCCCTTCTATTGCGTTCGATATTATTGGCAATTAGCTTGATTGAACCAACGTTGCGTCAGGAGTGAAAGAGGTGTGTTTGTTTCTCGATAACGCGCGAGAGTCGATTGATTTCCGATGGGGAGGGTGCGTGAAAGAAAGAGTACGCGTGCGTACGTGTATATCGTATAGGTATTGTGTTGTATTGTATAGGTTTTGAAAATTGATTTTGCATATATCTACAGGGAAGATATGTGCTTTCGACGGCTTCTCACTCACGCAAAACTCGGTCACTTGGTATTTGAGCTTTCGCATAGTTTTGCGCGTGAGAAATGTACTTTGTTCTCTCTCCTCATTCCATCCTCTTTCCTTTTGGAATTTTGTTAAGTTTCATTGTTTATTTACGATGGAAGTCAATTGATATTTGTTCTTTTTTTCAATACGTAAAAAACGTTGACAGTTTTAACGATACGTGTATACGGAATAAGCTTTTTCACAGAACATTGTTGTTTGAGGTTTGAAAAAAATATGTAATTCATTAACCGATTATACGTTTACCTGCTGTCAATTGGAATCACGAGAAAAATTCACTTGACGGTTATTAATTTATAAATAAACCCTCGTATATCAACAACAACAGAGCATATCCGTAGCGTTTATCCAAACGTGTGTGTATATATACATATATATATACATGTGTACAGAAAAAAGAAACCGATGAAAAGACGTAGGCCAAGCTAAATGGTCGAGGTATATACAGCAAATCGATCGATTTTACTCTCGCTATAAGGAATGGAATTTCCACAATACATTATCCCCCTATTTTTCCCGTTACATTATGCGTGCGTATGCGTGTGGGTATACGTATAGTGGGAGAGCTACCCGAATTTTCCAGCTCGATATCGAGCGCTCGATCTCTCCTTCTCCTTAAAAAAAAAGAGAGAAAGATAGACAGCTGAGCCATGCGACGAGAATAAGGGCGCGCGCGTGCGTGTGTATGTGTGTATGTATATATAGGGAAAGAGGGAGCGCTTTTGTGACACCACACTGAGCATGCACGAATGAAGGGTAGGGATGGTAGATATGTATATATATTAGGGTATGCTTTCGCTTTACGCATGAGTCACAAACTACCGACGTTTAAAAGGTCTAAGGTTTCAACACGCGGCTCTTGAGATTCATGTCGCTGTACTTCCTTCTCGCGGGCGCTCCCTCTCTCTCTTTCTTGCACCCTTATTGCACGGACACAATCAATATTTCGGCCCTCGATCGTCCGACGCTTTTTTCCACCCTCCGTTTCGAGAGCCCCTCTCACTCTCTCTCTCTCTTTCTCTCTCTCTCTCTCTCTCTCTCTCTCTCTCTCTCTCTCTCTCTGTCTTTCTTTTTTTTCCCATTTTTAGGGGATGCCAAGTGCGTTGCGGTAGAGTTTTTTTTTATTTTTAAATGATCGCGAGCGGGTTCGTATTCAAATGTAATTTTTCTATCTTGCAGGGTTTGTTCGGGCGGTAAAGTAATTTCATAACGCAGATTACTCTTCAATTGGTTTCAACGAAATTATCGCATATAGAGATAATAATTTATTATCTATCGCTTTGCACTTTCTTTCCAGTTTGATATTACGCTATTGCTAAAAAAAATTAATTCAACCATGTCTAAACATTGGTAAATTGAAAATTAGATATGCGTAATTGAAATGATACGATTTCTGAGCAGAAAGAGAACGCGGAAATACAAAAAAAATGTTGAAAATAAACACCATATTCACGATGTTTGATGTTTTTTACAGCTCGAGGTGATGTAAAGTCGAGCTGGCTGGACAATTGAAAACAAAAAGTTTGATACATAAATAAAAAAGAAGAAAGATAAGCTCGGCAAGACAACTAAAATTAATAAGTTCGAATCCGTGGTGCAGTAGAGACACCTCGTATTGAACCATACGCGTACGAAGCAGCAGACTGAAGAAGTTACGCTTAGAGACCGGCCCAAAGCTGTCTCAAACGGAGGCAGACTCGGCGGAGCCTCCTCCCCCTGTGAAAGAGGAGGATCACGCCGAGGAAGATCAAGTAACGACGGTGACGGAGGCGCAACTTGTTGGTGTCGCCGTCGCTGACGACGACGACGAAGAAACTGGAGTTACGGTTGCTGTCTATGAAGATACCATGACATCGTTAAACGCTGAATCCGATCGTACCGATCGTATGAGCGATGATGACGACGATGAACCCTCCAGTGGTTCGGAGAATTACGAGGACGGTGATCTACTCGCATCGGCAATGGACGACGACGTCACGGCCCAGCTCGCCGCTGCAGGTTGGCAATACAAACACGCTAATGGTGATTTCCATTGTTTTTGCTTTTTGACGCAACAATCGCCGCGAAATACCTTAACACCGTCCTTTTTTCCCAACCATTGACTAATCTTTGTTATATCTCTCTTTCTTTCTATCTATCTTTTTGTTTTTATACATAAACCTATTTTTCACCTATCCTCGACTATTCCTTTTTCACTTTATAACCAAGATTCGAGATTAAACCGATGGACGAGCGATTATTATTCTTCTGCGGTGAATTTGGAAATTACTTGATCGTGTTTTTTTTCTTTTTGCTTATATGTGTGTGTGCTACTTTTCCATTTCAATTTCATTCTCGTTTGCTCTCTGTCGGTCTGTTGGATGTGCGTGTGTACTTGTGCGTGCGTACGTGTGCGTGCGTTTGTGTATTTGCAGCATCGTTAGGCAACTTTAAAAAGCTTACTTTTTTCCTGCAAATATTTACTCACGTTAATGTTACCTAACGATCTAACGTTTGTTTTTTAACGTGTAATCTGCTACTTGTAGCCATAATCAAATTAACTTTGTTCTGCTTTTCTTAAACTATCGCTTCCTGTAGCTATTAAAGTTATCTTTAAAACTTCCTTTCTCGTGCTTTTTACATTCTACAGAATTATTGAATTTACTCTTTAAACAACTATTCCATAAAGAGACTTTTGAAAAGAATAACAAAAATTATGTTTTAATGTTAAACGTATAAAAGGAAAAGTAAAATAGTAATTGAAGAAATTCGTTATTTTTTGTTAACGTTTCAATAGAATTTTGTTTGTAAAGTTTTCTAGCGTTATTTGTACCTTTTGATTGTTACCGTCTGGATGCTTGCTACAAAGTTTGTGAATTACAATAATTTGTGTTCATCTAATTTTTATTTATCTCATTACAATGCACGACAAAAACAAATAATGTGTATATATATTTTTTTTTTCATCATATATGGGTGTAAAATTGCACATATTGCATCACAAAGATATGTAAATATAAATGTATAGTCTAATTGTATGCATGTAATTTATTAGTTGAACGAGTAGTTTCACCTCGACGATGTATTATGCACAGGTCCCGTAGGTGTAGCAGCAGCCGCAGCAATTGTCTCGGCGAAAAAACGAAAACGACCGCACAGTTTTGAAACAAATCCCAGTATTCGAAAACGACAGCAAAATCGGCTTCTCAGAAAACTTCGTGTAAGTATTGTAACTTTGCACAATTTATTAATTGACCACGTTATTTGTTCAACAATTCATCTGTTCGTTTTTGAACTGACAGCAAACGATAGATGAATTTGCAACGAGAGTAGGTCAGCAAGCGGTAGTGTTAGTAGCGACGCCAGGTAAACCAAACAGCAGTTATAAAGTATTCGGGGCAAAGCCTCTCGAGGATGTCGTAAAGAATCTCAAAGCGGCGATAATGGAGGATCTTGAGAATGCATTAGCCCAACAAGCACCACCACCAGTTCAAGACGATCCATCGCTGTACGAACTGCCACCACTTGTCATCGACGGTATACCTACACCCGTTGAGAAAATGACACAAGCTCAATTACGAGCCTTCATACCTCTCATGCTTAAGTATTCGACGGGACGTGGTAAACCTGGTTGGGGAAGAGAAAGTACGAGGCCTCCTTGGTGGCCCAAGGAATTACCATGGGCTAATGTTAGGATGGATGCTAGATCCGAAGATGAGAAACAGAAGGTACGCACCGTAGTACATTTTTTTCCATTCTCGATACTTTTGTCTTGTTTTTACGGATAAGCCGTCCGTTGAGACCCGAAAATATTATACGAAAATACGACAACTCGAATGTTTAAAAAGGAAACAACGCTCAAATAGTATTTCACGAAAACTCGCAAGTATTAATGTGAGAACGGTTCTTAGTTTTAATTATCGTTGTTATCGGAACGTATTTTGAAGTATGTAAGTATGCTTTTAAAAACGTGTGAAATGTGTAACTTTAAAAGGCGATTGGTTACACGACAAATAACGACAATTCGTTTTTTCAATATCCACATATCGAATTAACGTACTTGTCATCATCGCAAAATTGGGACACCAAGTTCCTTTCGACTTACCTTTTGTACTCCCTTAATTGTTTTGCATCAAATAATTATTAAATTTGTATTTATTGATTATACCTGCTCGCAATATTTATTAGTCTTGATAGCATGCAAGACATTGAGTTCAGTTAGATTGTTCAATGATCCCAAGTTAATTTAACAGTTCAGTAGACATCTTTAGTAGTTGATTTTCCCGATTTCACGAAAACGTACGCTTATCCGCATGAGAAGCGTGCAGCCCAAGTAGTGGAATCGAACCCCCTTTTTAATTTAAGTTGACCAACTGGATGTTAGATAAACCAAGCTAACTAATCTATTATCTGCGGACCTTTTAAAATTAAGCAGATCTCGTGGACGCACGCCCTGCGGCAAATTGTCATCAATTGTTACAAATTCCACGGGCGAGAAGATTTATTGCCAGCATTTAGCGAAGAAGATGACAAATCGAATATAATTGTACATCAACCATCGGCATCATCACAGCAATCGACAGCGAGTCAAGGAAGCCAATCTCAACAGACGGTGGGCGTTGTGCGCATCAGCAGCACTGGTTCTTCATCTAAGGGAAACTCCTCACCAACGCAAATCATTGCCGCGTCACCCACGGCCCTTGCCACTGCCACCGCTCAGGTGACAGTGGAAGGCGCCGAACGAGGCACATGGGCAAGTCGACCCACAACGATCAATTTTTTCGATGCTCGATTATTGTGTCTGATCCTCCTGCCACTTTTCTCTTTTTGTTTAATTTTATTTTCTTTCTTCTGTTCAAACGAACGTTTCTTTTTTTATTCATTTCGTTCGAACGTCGTCTCGATGGTGCTCTTGAGCAGAAATTAATCGACTTGACCATGTATCATTCAACAATTTCATCTCATGTCATGCCTATAATTTCTGTTGAGAGTCGTATCACCAATTAGCTATTCTTATTTATTTTCAGGCGCAAGGTGTTTAGTTTCCCTTATTTGAACTTTATTTTTTTTATTTGGCTTATTTTCGTTTACACATTTTCATGCTTATTTCATTGATATGGAATCACGTTATATCGTGCTATATTAGAAACATGTGTAAACAGTGCCACGCAAAACTCCGACACGTCAATGACGAAAATTTTATTTTTTTATTTTAGCAGATATCACAATACCCAACGGTATTGCAAACAATAACAAATCCTGACGGAACTGTTTCACTTATCCAAGTTGATCCAAGTAATCCAATTATAACATTGCCAGATGGCACTACCGCACAGGTACAAGGCGTTGCTACCGTAAGTTAGCAATACGTTAATGAACTGGCTTACGCGATCAAACGGAAAATATAATTTTTATTTCGAACGTTTACAGATCCACACGAGTCAAGGAGAAGTGCAGACGTTGGCTGAAGTGAGTGGCCCTGATGGTAGTGTATCAGTGGATCTCAACAGCGTAACCGAAGCTACCCTTGGCCAAGATGGCCAAATTATTCTCACCGGTGAAGATGGACATGGTAAAACTGTTTTCTATAGGCTCTGCACCGTCGCCGGTCAGGAACTTCTCGAGCAGTGAAATCTCGCTTGATCTATACAATTAGTACCTCCTGGATCACACCTCTGTTTATTTCTTTTGTTTTTTTTTTTTTTTTTGCATGTTATACATTGTCGTTGCCAATTTTATTCGGCGACTGCAGTGACCACTTGCTGTACTATTATTTTTATTCTACCTAGTAGAGATTACATTTTTTTTTATTAGTCAACAGAACTTTCTTGAAATTTTGTCAGTTCTTTTCTATTGTTTTCAACCCGTGTACATAATCAAATTAACTTAAGTCAGGGTGATAACAAAAAAAAAATGATTTATGTAGACAAAGTGAATAGTGCAGTCGGATTCTACAAAACTATTTCTCGGATTTTATTATGAACGATTTAAGAATCCATGGACAGTCACTCAGTGTGGCGATTATAAAAAACACGCCGTCGAAATCAAAATAAGGCTCTTACGATAATTTAAAAACTCAACATAGAAAGAGAATAGATTTTTCTTGTAAATGTCGACAAATATCTCCTTCATATGTATTACATTTATAATGTTATACATAAAAAAAGAAACAAAAATGAAGCATTTATTTATATGTATATGTGTGTACATAATATTTAGATAATAATGTATTGTAATCTATATTTACACTCTATATCACGCGCATAGTACAAAATGAGCCGATCGGTCAGTATACTTCAATGTAACTTTTTTTCTCACACGCTTCAAAAATCATTACCAACAATAACAATGAATCGGACAAATCATGGATTCTTAAAACTTATTTCATATTACAGAACGTATAAATAAATACAGTAAAATTACTTTGTTTTATGATTTCATACCACCATTATTATAATCTAATTTTAATATAGCACAATGAAATAAATTTGTGTAAATAGAGTATACTGTTGATGTTTTATTATCGCGTCTCATGTATCTGTAGTTTTTAATGATTATATTATTATTATTATTATTATTATTATTATTATTATTATTTTTATTTTTATTATTACTATATTATTATTATAACCTTATTGGTAAACTTTGAGTAAAGTCGTGATTGATAAAGTTGTTTTGTGACGTGTGCATTATGCTTCGTTTTTTTATTTTGTTTTGAAATGGTGATTTCGAGATGTGCAAGGAAAAATAATATCAATTGCAACTAGTACGTACTAACAAAACAATTGTACCATGTCAAACCAGCTATAAACAAGTAGTAAGTATATCTATTGTTTCCATTGCACTCTCGTAATACACAATTCGTTGGTTTATTTTCAGTTGCCACCTTTAAAACTTCTCACCTTACTATATTTGTAATGACTATCTCGATTGAGCGTGCACACAGATAAAAAAAACAATTGCATGCCAACGTGTACTATCAATATTGTAAAGTGCTAATTTTATTTAACGTCGCCAAAGTCTCCAAATCGAAACCGAAAAAAAAAGAGAGTAGCAAAATTTATCGATGTTGTATAATAGAACTGCGTTGTCCATAGATTTGTTAAGTACGTGTGAGAAGTGTGCCGCTGTAGAACTGTGGAAAAGCTCGAGACTTAAAAAAAATTGTTATTACGTAAATATCAAATGGAAGATAAAGGAGCTAGACAGAGAGAGGACGGTGTTGGCATGTTACAGGCTACCCGGTGTCGGTGTCGGGGGTGATAACGGTACCAGTACCCGCAAGCATGTACCAGACGATGGTGGCCAATATCCAGAATGATGGCACGATGCAGGTGGTGACACCAACGATGGTGCAGGTACCAAAAGTCGAGCCGGGCAATGGTGAAACTAGCATCGAAGCTGTTACCATTCAAGGACATCCAACCATGACGATGATCAACGCCGCTGGAGAGCATCAAGTGCTTCAAGTCATTTCGCTCAAAGATGCCAATGTCCTTACCAAGGCTATGCAAGCCGAGATTGTCAAAGACGAGGATGGCGAACAGCAAACGCAATCGCAGCAAACCGTAGAATCCAGTTCCGAGTAAATACGGACACTGTGAGAGACTGTCGAACGTTTCTTTTTGCGCGCTCGTCATTCCGATACACCTTGTTGTTCGTTCCAAGTGCATTTTCGAATTTCGCCTAGACGAATTTTAGAATTTCCGAACCAACACGAGTAAGATACGTACTTATTCGAGAAAAGGTATGCATTTAAAAGTAAAACAAAGTAAACAAAAAAATTAGGATTCTTCGTGCTTCAAAAGCATCAATAATCAAGAATTTTCTTCTCTTGAATTGATCAGTTTTGAAACGCAGTAGGCAATGGTGACTATGATTATTTGTTTATATTAAAAACGTAAGTTTTCGTTGTTTTCTATGAGTCTAGTGCATTGATGTTTTTAAACATTAGGATAATTAAAGCTGATACTTTTCCAAGTCAACTTCTTGCATTTTAACAGTACTGTTGAATGTGCTTTGAGCCAAGTAAGCGTACTTAAAATGATTGACTTGAAATCTGCACTTTCCAGATATTGTACATAGATATGATATTTATCTTGTAACGCAGGTGTTATTGCAACGTCAAATTTGCAATAAAAAACACACGACTGATCAGTTTATCAAACTGAAGCCGAGTTCTTCTGTTTTCTTCAATAATCCAATGAATCTCGATACTAAGAACGATTAATACTGATAATTGCATCATTTTAATGGAGTAAGATTGTCTAATCAAAGGAATCGTTAGTAAATATCTAGATCTGATTTTTGTAAGTTACATTAAATATTTGACTTCTGACTTTCACTGAATTTACATTAAATTTAATGTAACGTTGACAAACAGTGGTGTTGTAAGAAACAAAAATTTCCAAATTAGTATTGTGCAAATTAAACTGAACTTTTTCATCTGAGATTTTAACTTTAAAGAAGAGCAACTCTTCCATGAAGGTGTAATATTATAAATCAATGTAGAGTGCGATAGAAGAAATTTGAATAGAAAGAAAACATTTTTTACAAATATAAAGTAATTTACTAAAAGTTTCGATTTACATGTTTTCGTAAAAAAAATATATTTGTTTGATTGAAAGTACCAACAAGTGTATATTCCACATTTTAATGCCATTGACAGAAATCTAAAGTATTTATGAGAGTACAAATTCGAATGAAATTTTGAGATGTAGGGATTTAAAATTAAAATACACATTGCGTATAGCTTGTGATTTACTACAGGTTTTCCAAGCTTCTATCGCAAGAGTTTCCTTATTTGATACACGAAATCGGAATCTTTAGGTTTTTGCTTAAAATTATCTAAAATTAATTCCCTATTTATCCATTGATAGTTGTTGTAAATAAAATGCGACAACACATATTGTGCAATCTTTACAATTAGTTCATCTGCATTTCTTAGTACAATAATCAAGTAGTTAATTAATATTTAGGTGTAATTCAGATAATGTTGGAATTACAATCTGGACTTTAAAAGTTGATTTGTCGTTGATAAGTTTGTGGAATCTATTAAATGAACAAGGTAGTACTTAAACTTTTCTCAAATGTCTTGTTCGCAAAAAAAAGATGTCCAAATTGATATAGTTCTTTTTACCTGTTGGTCAGTCCAAAAAGATGTAAATGAAACGTTTGTATTTATTAAACAACACGTTCAGAGTTGCATTAAAAATAAATGTATAAAACTTCATTGCTGTGTACTATGTAATGTAACTTGTAAATATGTCGTCTATATGTGTCATACTAAGCTTTGGTTATTTCTGGTGTAAAAAAAATTGAAAGATTATTCCAGTTGTTCTGGATGAAAGCAAGAAAAAGGATGAATTATAAAGAAAAATAATTAAAGTATAATATTAACTAAAATATGACTCTGCTTTAATCTTGACCTTTTTGTAAGAAAATAATCTCCAGAAACAATGCTTTTAAATAATTTTTTATTCAATGATCAATACCACAGTGTAACAGGTTTGAATAATGTACATTTTAATGATGCAGCATTTATTATTTATAACTAAATTGAATGCAAGGCTTGTCTCTATGAATTTAGACTAGATTCAGAAACTGACCTTTTCCTTTTATTTTTTAAAATTTAACCATGGATGTTGTCTGGATCCTCTAACCATAATTCTGGTTTATCATAGCCAAGCTCTTCAGGTGTGCTAATACCCAGTTCTTTCAGAGTAGGAGTGATCTCTTGTAAAATGTAAGGATAAATTTTGCCAACTTCATCACCACATTTGTCCTTAACTGATTCCAAAAACCTTGTTGTGAGCGCATAGTCATTTAACCTTCTGCAAGCTCGAAGAGCAGCACAAATGATCTTTGGTTCAGGTACAAGATCCATACCTAATAAATTAAAACATATTTCAGTATGAATTAACAAAGACATCATTGATTCAAGTTGTAATCATGAAAATATTACATTAACAGCAACAGTAATCAACATTAAACTTCATAAGTTAGTTGTTATTTTAAGGGCCAGCAAAGCCTTCGTTTTGCATCATTTTCTTTAACTATTTATGGTACTCGATTAAGTACAGTGCAATAGTTATGTTTAGCGTTTTTACGCCATTTTTAAATTATATAAAAGTTTGGTGAAAAGTGATCCTTGTATAAAATGCGATGTACTATTGAGCGTCGACATTGAAAACCTTGTCAAAAAAATCATTGCATTTGCTCAAAAAATCAGCAATTTTCATTAGCATTAAGGCTGAGCATGTGGAAATTGTTTAATTTTATCTCAAAAATACAGAAATTAACCAACGAAAACAAGAGCCGCTAATTGAAGCTAACAAAACGTAAAACATTACTCTAACTTTTGAAAAATTATCGAAAAGAAAACGAAACTTACCAGCAATATCATTCATGGCTTTACGGATTTCCCAGTGATCAATGTCAGGTCGGTTGAAGAACTTTTCGTACCTGGCATCGAACTCCTCGTCGGTTTCGGTATTGCCATGGCTAGCTCTTGTTTGCTGGACGGCATTAGTGGTTGCCCTTGGTAAACATGCTTGACGTAGGTTCGATGTAGCACGACCTGCTACGATGCGCAACATCTTTTTAACCCTCTACCTCCTGGTGAAAATATGACGACGACGACGACGATCTTTCTCAAGCACGATGGGTGTGCTGTTGCGTAAAAGCCAAAAAAGCAAGTGGACTGAAAAAAGAACGATAACAGCGCCTCTGTTGGACGTCTCGTGATAGCCAAGTCGGTAACGCAGGGACTAATTGCTCAAGAGACGCGGGGAAATAACGAAAATTTGAATTGCTTGTCGGTTATTCGCGATCGGAAGACATCGAAGTATACATTATTTGTCTTGATAATATTGAACCGAAGCGAGTTTTGATTGCGTATACGTCTTTAAAACTACTAGTGATATTAATCTCTACGAACGAATATAAACAACACGATGTATAATCTAAATAGTTTACGTGTCCGTCACTTTGACAACAAAAACTTTGGTATAATCAAACTGGATCGTAAAATAACAAACAAGATTCGTTTTATCGTAAAATAACAAACGATTATCAACCGATAGCGTATTAACATTTAATGTTGAAATAATCCACAAAAAATACTTGGAACGATAAATGATATACCTGCTTTAATCCCTTGATATATCGTATTTTGACAAATCAACGTATATTTTGACGAGTGATTCTCATCGCGCAAAAATTTGTTTCGATATGATAAATTTGGAAAGAATGGATATAGGAGGCGCTGTTGGGTTATAAAAGTCGACGCTTATTAAATCGTAAATGTCTCCGCGTAGCGTTACTTCTTTTATCGCTTGGTCGTAAGATAGTGTTCGTATAAGGGACCTTTAACCTTTTCAATCTAGCGTGTTATTTGGGTTAATTAATTAAAAAAACAACGATGTATTTGAAAATGACAATTGCAATTATTGCTACGGTAATATCATCGATAGAGTGTAAACAATCGTACATAATCAAAGGTTCAGGCTGGAACAATGAGTTGGAAAAGTGCGCAAGTGGTGGTGATGAATTTCGCACCTATAATTTCAACATCGGAACAATGGGATCAATACCAGAACTTAAGTACGACGATTTAAACATTGATACGGCTGTCATTGCACACGGATACTATGAATTGCATACATCGACTGGCAGCGAAGTTAAGCAACGATTCGATGCAATGGATTACAACTACGGAGATCAATACAAAAGTTTTTCGAAAACATGGAGACGGTCGACGACATCGGGTTTAGCTTCGCAAACAGTCACCATTACATTGACTTTGAAATTTCACAAAGATGGTTTAATTGAATTAGTTAGCAACGTGTACGCAAGTTCATGGTTGGCATTCACATGCGCGTCGTCAAAAGCATTCGTTCAGACAATTGAAATTATCAATTGAGAATGCCTTCTTTGTTTGCCTTCTTTATTTTTATACGTCGTTACTCTTATGTTCATGTAATACCACACTTTCGATGTATCGATCCTTACTAACTTATTCAATAAACATTCCTCGCCAGTACAAAACTGTAACGTTATTAAAGTACATAGCTGTACGCACTGTAGACGTAATTGCGCTATTTTGTACTAACGATTGTCCGCGTTGGGCATTCTGCATCTCAATTACTTCTTTATTTGAACGTTTTCACCCAATCAAACCTTACTCTTTGTCAATCATGGACAAATATTAACATCCGTGATTCGTTGCGACTTTGCAAACATAGCCTCGTACGAACGAGTAATCTTCAAACTGGCACTGATAAGATATATCGCTACTTTCATTTGCGCTATTGTTGAAGCATTATAAAAGAGAATGCAGTTTTGGCTTCTCACTCAGTCTGCTGAAGTGCAAGAATTTTAATTGGATAACGATGTCAGTGTTCTTCAAAGTAGCCATTGTGATTTCTGTAACAGTATCCATCGAATGCAAAAAAACTTACGTAATTAAAGGACCAGGCTGGAATAATGAAATTCAACAATGTGTAAATCACGGCGACGATAGTCATTCGTATGATTTCCACATTGCTAATTTAACATCGACAGGATTTATATACAAAGACGTGAATTTGTCTACCTTCGTAAAAGCTCATGGTGTTTTCGAACTACGTACCAAGTCGAGTGGTTCCGAAAAGAAAAATACGTTAGTTTTAAGCAATTACCTTGAACAAAATGATTACAAACAATTTTCCACACGTTGGAAACGCTCAACAACTTCTGGGTGGGCTGCGCAAACGGTTCAAATGACTTTAACCGTTAAAATACACAATAATGGTTTGATTGAATTGACAAATGACGTGTATGCAGGTTCATGGTGGGCAGTCACGTGTGCTTGGACAAAGGCATACGTTGAAACAATTGAATTGATCAATTATGAAGGGTAAAAAAAAGGCTTAACATTGGCTATTGTATCTGTGTTCAATAAAAAATTACTACAACTATAGTTGATCACTTGGTGTTTATTAAAACCGTCGTGCGAAGTCACCAAGTTATTTCGTTGTTGCTCGATCTTCGTAAGCTAATGTTTGAGCAAGGTTATCGAAAAATTAGTCAACGATAAAAGAAATTTGGCCTTTTCTATTTGGTTTTTTCGCTCGGTTCAACAAGAAGGTGCTTTCTCTATCTCTTGTATAAAAACAGTCTGGGAATTCAAGGAATAACTACCTTTCGCTTTATCGTCTCGGATATTTTTATATTCACCGCAGTGTTGATAACGCTCGCGTTGTGCCATTAGCTCTCAATTCTTGTTCAGTTAAACTCGATCCTTCAACGCACGTTATAATTCGTGTTAATTCTAGTCAAAGTATACTTTGGCAAATGGCATTTTCTTGTTTCGGCCCGATGTGAGTAGACAGATTTGCAATTTTTCCAAAAATAACACGGAATGAAAACGAACAAACGCTCTTTTAAACATCTCCTTTTGGAAATAATGCGTTACATTTAACGAATATTTCAGAACCAAGTTACAGAAGTTGTAAAATCTCGGTATCATAGAAACTAATTTATTTTCTTTTGCTTTTTAACTCGTCAAGTTCCGTAGGACGTGTAAGCATGAGATACTTAACGATGCATTTCCCGATGCATCTCCGCAAGATTTCGAAGGATGTGTATTGGGAAAAGACACCCAAGGGCCGTTGTGCTCCTGCAATGCCAATAAATAACGACATACTTATTGCTAGCCAAATTACTAGTTTTCTTTAATGATCTTCATCGCGCGTCTTTCTTCAACGACGAATATTGATTTTTGACACGGCCAAGCATTTAATGTTCTTTCGATATTCTATGTAATTTTGAGCAAATATCGATTGTTAAACGACTAAAAGAAAGAACAAGGTATGCGCGAAGAATCGTTGCACTTGACCCTTTTCTTAACTATTCAACTGTACGACAAGCGAAGCCTATACCTAGATGTGAAGTGAAGGACCAACGCGTGGTTTGCGCGACTTTGTAAATAAGAAAAACCAACGATCGACGACAATGTACTTGGTACTTGTCGAAACGTACAAATAAACCTTGAAATTGAAATACGTTTCTGTAGCTGTAGTTTCACTTGCAACTTGTCGTGCAACTTGGATTGTTCGCGATGTTTCGTGTAATTACAAGTGTAGTGCGAGTCTTGAAGAGACTCAAAACTAAAAAAGACAAGCGTTTGCGACTTTTATTTTACTTCTTCAAAGTATGCGGAATAGCTCCGTATAGTTTGAGTGTCGAAGAGACGTCAAATGCAAACGTAAAAAAATGGAAATTCGCGTGTTCGCGGACAGGTATCGCCTACAATATAACCATGGCGAGCTGTATGCTCGTGTTAAATTGTTGGACTTTGTACGTGTACGTATATTCGGAATACTACGAGAAGTTAATTTACTTCGCGATAGACGTCTTGAGTTTATTCAATTCTGTGTACATTATTGTCATGTTTTGCGCGAAATACCAAAGTCAAATAGATCTATGTAACGAAATAAACGAAATGAGAGAAAATTTATCCGAAGAATTGTTGAACAACGGGGAAATAGATGTAACGAAAAAAGTTAAAATGACATTTTTAATACATATGTTTGTTACACTGGTATTAGCCGTTTCAAAACTCATTGGTACTGCAAATTCCACGTTTATTTACTTCATTGTTGACGCGAATAACTTTTTATCTACCACAATGGTACTGCAATACAGCGTTATAATAACGATTATACAAGATTTGTTTGGCAAATTGAACAGAAGAGTATATTGCGCGTTGAATCGTAGCGATCAGTTATTTGAATTATCGTTGGTAATCGAGATGAAATCTAGTAACGATTTATCACAATTGTGGAAATATTATGGCGATTTAAATAACATTTCAATGGACGTGGCGAGTTTCTACTCGTTCGTGATATTACTTATCACTATCATTACGTTCGCATTACCAACTTCGGTCATTTACTATATTGTTGCAAAGCCCATCATATGCGGAGGATCGTATTTGAATATTTTTGATTACGTTGTGGAAATTTTCTATGGACTCACGTATGTATACTCGTACGTATTGCTAATAACATCCGTTTCCGCAGCTGTTGACGAGGTAAAAACATTCTTTAAATAGCGTTGTCATCTTCAATTACAGCGTACTTGTCTATAAAAAAAGTTTGTCGTTTTACGTAGAGTCGAAAAATCCGTAAAATTGTCTGGGATCATTTAAGAAAGACACGATCACGTATCATTACAGACAAGGTAAGTTATACGCTCGTGAAAATTTTTTTTCTTTCGAATTGTTTACGCCAACTTTTGACGATAAATCAGCTCTACAATTGTACGTTTTCAGTTGACTCAAATGTCTATTTATTTGCTGGACGATAACGTTCGATTCAAAGTGTTTGATTTGTTTTCTTTAAACGGCCCACTTTTGGTCTCGGTAAGCATACGAATATTATTCTCTAACCGTAAACGTATTTTTGATTGCCAAATTGGTTACGTATTTTTGTAGATGGTTGGCACGATTGTGTCGTATTTGGTTATACTTCTTCAGTATCAAGTGCAAAACTGTGCAACTTGAAATTAATAGCACACCGATTAAGAGTCGCTTTCGCTCCTGTACGGATGGTTGTTAAAACTACGACAACTCAGCTTTCAACGTTGTATTTTTAATCGATATTTTTTAACGATAAAGATAACGATTATTAAGAAAACGATCGATGTGCACAGAGGTGTAACACAATAAATATTTGTATCCGTTCGAGAAAAAAAAAAGTGTCGTTTCTTCCGTGTTTTTGTAAACGCGTGTTTTTACAAATAATACAATTATACTTTTGGCTTCGTCAAATATTTAAAATAAATTCGATTTTTCTCGCAATTGCGAACATCGATTTGCCGTTTAAACTGCAAAACCTTGACAAGGAATAACGTATACGTCGATGCCAGTATCCGCTATATACTTTTACTTCGTCCCTCGTGTATTAAGCATAATTATTGAATATCGGACGTTGTATCAAATACACCTGAATATTAAAACAATTCGTTTACGTTTTACGCACACGCACAATGTTTGGAATAAAAAACGTAGCAAGAGCCGTTAAGACGTTTCAAAAGGACAAAGATCAACATTTAATGGTTTTATTTTACTTCTTCAAAGTGTGTGGAATAGCTCCGTACGATTTGAATATCGATACGACTAAAAATGCAAACGAAAGTAAGTGTAAATTTGCGTATTCTCGTACAAGCATGGCGTACAATGGGTTTTTAATTATTTGTTTGGCCGTATTAAGCGCAACAACTTTATACATGTACGCATCGTCCGAGCATCGACAAAAGACAATGTATTTTATCGAAGATACGTTGGGTCTGATAAGTGCTGTATGCGTTATTTTTACATCGAGTATAAAGTGCAAATTTCAAGTTGATATGTGGAATCGAATGAACATGGTGCAGAGCGATAAATTAAGTAACCAAGCGATGGGATCGTGTTCTGAAAATAATAATATATCGAAAAATATTAAAGTAACGTTGATCGTTCACGTGTTTTTATGGATAGGAGATACAATATCGATCGCTTTGTCGAACGATCCTTTCGTAATGATCTACTTGTTCGTGAACATAGGACACTTTATTTCAAACACCATGGTAATACAGTATTGCATCGTCGTAGATTTTGAAAGGCATCTGTTTATCAAGTTAAACGCAAACTTGTTTCGCAAGTTAGAGCGTATCAATTGTTTGGACAACGCAACGTTGAGACTTCAAACGTACAACGATTTGTCAAATTTATGGAATCAGTATGCGAATTTGGGTGAACTGTCCAATGACGTGTCGAATTTTTACTCTTTCGTTATACTACTGATCACCGTAAACATGTTCTTGATACCAACGTCGATTGTTTACTACACATTTGCAAGACCAATGTTATGCGCAAAAACGTATTTAAATATTTTTGATTATCTCCAAGCTTTTTTTTTTGCATTTGTATACGTATATCCTTATATTTTACTCATAACATCCGTTTCGTCCACCGTTGACGAGGTAAATGTTCGTTCGTTTTACGCTACACGCTTTATTATTATCGAAGCTTCCGTATAGTCAGACTTTTTGTTCGTTTTATTCAGAGTCGAAAGACCCATGAAATTATTTGGGCTTATTTGAGGAAAGCACGACCTGGTGTAATCTCGGATAAGGTAAGTTATCGATCACGGATATTCTTTTCGTTTTAAAACGGACAATTGAACAAACAACTGCAAAATTGTCTAATTTTAGTTAACTCAGATGTCAATCTACCTGCTACACGATAACGTTCAATTCACGGTTTTCGATTTGTTCTCTCTAAACGGGCCACTTCTAGTCTCGGTACGTATGCTCCAACTGTCAAAATGTATTTGTTACATACGATAAAAATGCCTTTTTCTTGTCCTTGTAGATGGTTGGTACGATTGTGTCGTATTTAGTTATACTTCTTCAATTCCAAGCTCAAACCTGTGCAATTCGAAATTGAGGAAACAACGTCGAGAGACGTTTTCTTTTCCAAATACAATATAATCCATTTGTTTTTACATTTAATAAACTATTTCTGTTATGTGCACAGAAATTGACGCGTATTAATTTTTTTTATTTCAATAGTCGGTTGATGCGTATTTGTATTCGTACGTACATCCCGATGCAGCTCTGAAAAATTTCGAAGGATGCGTATTAGACACGAAAGGCGTATTCGAAGATAGACGCTACTGCAAACCTCCAAACGCTGTAACAAATTCAAACGAATATACTTGATCGTAATTTTGTCGTTACATCTAACAAATTAAACGTTTCGTTTGATATACGCGTTTCTCTGTAGAACGCTAATATTAATTTTAACATCGTCAAATATTAAGTGAAAGTTGGCTCTATTTTCCGTGGTAACTTGGAGAAATTATCGATTCTCGCGGAAGTACGTTAAAAAAAACCATATTGCTCGGTGCTCAGTTGGACGAGCAACGCGCGTGGAAGAAAAGCCTCCCGAAAGATGTATCAAAGGTTGATTCGCATTAACGTTAGACTCGTTATTCGTTTAATTAACGTGTATCAAGGAACGGGATTTTAATAGAGTTTGAACTTTTAACAAGATAAATAATCGAGTAGGATGTTTCGTGAAATAGTAAGTGTAGCGCGAGCTTTGAAGAGACTCAAAACGAAAAATGACAGATATCTGTGGCTTTTATTTTATTTTTTCAAAATCTGCGGAATAGCTCCGTATAGTTTGAATGTCGAAGAGACGTCAAATGCAAACGTAAGAAAATGGAAATTCGCGTGTTCGCGAACAGATATCGCCTACAATATAATCATGGCGAGCTGTATTCTCGTGTTAAATTGTTGGACTTTGTACGCGTACGTATATTCGGAATACTACGAGAAATTAATTTACTTCGCGATAGACGTTTTGATATTGTTAAGCTCTGTGTGCATCGTGGTCACGTTTTGTACGAGATGCCGAGATTTACTGGATCTATTCGATCAAATCACCGAAACGAGAGAAAATATACGCGAAGAACTTGGAAGTCATTGGAAAATGGATGTATCGAGAAAAATCAAAATAACGTTTTTAATACAAATACTTTTGATGCTGGCGTTAATCGTATCAAAAATTTTCAGTACCGATAATTTCACCGTTATCTACTTTCTTATTGACGTAAACAGTATTATATGTACCACAATGGTATTGCAATATAGCGTTGTCGTGTTGTACATAAGAATGTTGTTTGTCATATTGAACAAAAGTACTCGTTACACGTTGCAACGTGCAAATCAAATGTTGGAATTATCGTCGATTAAAATTAATCGTGACTTATCACGATTATGGAAGTATTATCAAAAATTGAACAAAATTACACTGGACGTGTCGAGTTTTTACTCTTTTGCTACATTGCTCATCACTATGATTACGTTTGCGCTACCAACGTCGGTCATTTACTATGTCGTTGCAAAACCAATGATGTGCGATGGATCCTACTTAAATATTTTAGGCTATATTGACGAAATTTTGTATTCGCTTGTATACGTATACTCATACGTATTATTGATAACGACTATTTCTGCTACTATTAACGAGGTAAACCATTTACGCGATATATCGCTCGTTTAATTTCTAGCAAATCTCTCAAAAGTCTAATACGTTTTTTATGCCACTTTAAGAGCCAGAAGATACGCGAAATTATTTGGGATTATTTAATTAAGAAAGCTGGGTCAGGTGTGATCAAAGAAAAAGTAAGTAAACGATTTTTTATTGAATTTTTTTTTCATTATTCACCAAAACTTGAACGCAGCTTAAAACTTGTATATTTTCAGTTGACGCAATTTTCTATCTACTTACTACGCGATAATGTTGAATTCAAGGTTTTTGATTTATTCACTTTAAGAGGATCACTTTTAGTCTCGGTATAAATGTAGTTCTAACTATCAACACTTATTTTATGCACATAATTCAAACCATTTGTATATTCTGGTAGATTGTTGGGACGAGTGTGACGTATTTAGTTATACTTCTTCAATTTCAAGCGCAAACCTGCACGTCTCGAAAGTAAAAGTGTTCACCGTCAGCTAATTTTCAAATAAGCCATTTTTCTCATCGTTACTAGTGTGTTTATGCCATCGTTGTAACTATATTTATAAGGTTTCTAAAATTTAACAAACCTTGGACATTTTTGCGTTGTTGTTACTAATCACTAATTACGATGTTAATATAATTAATTGCACAATACATATCTAATGCTATTTATAAAAAAAAAGCTAGCCGAAGATACAGTTTTTCATTACGATGTACAACGGAAAGCTGTGACGTTGGTATCGCGGCTATCGCGGTTAATTTACCTTGTATTTTTTAAATTATATTATTTCGAGCTCAAGTAACAATAATAAATTACACGTTAAATGCAGGCGTTTGCAATATAACGACGGATAGTCGAATAAGGTCGATGACAGTTCGAGAAGTTCAAATTTATACATACGAAGAGAATCTTATTTTCAAAATTTACGTACACACCTACATCTGTCGGCCAATGAATTCACGCATGTAACAGGGCCGTTCGCAGTTCCGTACGTTTCACCTACATGAAGCTCGCATTGACGTGGCTACACGCACGTCTGTATCCAAATGTAAAACTGTATAAATGGATTTTTTTTCTCACGCTACATTTGCGCAGATGCCTATAAAAATAAATTTTCATCTGCAATCGGTAAACTAACATCGATGAAATCGATAGTCACAATAATCGCACAAAATACAATAAATAATGCTTAAAAAAAATGAAAAATTCAGTAAATGAAGCAATGAAGGAAAAATAATCGTCGAAGCATATAAGAGTTAGTCGTCGAAAGACGAACATGAGCGTCCTCTTGGATAAAGAAATTCCTCGTTTCGGTGCTTTCGCAATACGCGTTTCTTTCTTCTCTTTCTCACTCCTTACGAAGTGTCGCCACATTATCGGCGCATGCGTGTGTGAGAGACAGAGCCGAAAACCTCTCTTCTGGTTAGAGTATCCATTTTGATCACATGTGAGTATCCCGAGCTGCTGCTCGAAATTGCTGAAAATCAAGCTAAAACGAGTTATACCGTGAAGCTGCGACCGAGCGCCAAAGAGGACTCCAACTCCTGGTTTGTATAGATTACGCGCGCGAGTCCGTTTAACTCCAGGAAATTATTGGAAGCATCCTCCTCGTCGTCGGCACTATAGTCTTAACCGCGCGCGCGATAACGGATTCTTTCTCTCTGTCTGTCTCTCTCTCTCTCTCTCTTTCTCTCTCTCTCTCTCTCTCGTCATTCTTTCACTCGCTTGCCACGGCTCTCCATAAACGGTTCGAACTCCTAGTGCTAGACGCTTTACTTTTCTCGGCTACTTCAACGGCGAAAGTAAACAGGTATTATTTGGTCCCAGGAATTTAACGTGTGTGTTCGCGACACGTCGGCCCACGCGCGAACCGCTAAAGTTCCGACCCACGACGCGAGCTATAGGGACGTACGGAGAGAGACAGACAGAGACAGAGAGAACACGCCGCCGTGTGTGTCCGCTGCGAATTGTTTGGTTAGTTCGTGCGTGCTCTGAACTTTTTCGTCTTTCATTCCTTCGTTCGAAACTTTTTATTCATTCTATTCAACTTTTTGGTAATCGCTGATCTATTTTTCATTAAATTTTCTCCATTTTCATAGTTTTTTCAAGTTTTTATCGCCAGCTTAAAAAATGCAAGTTGTACAGTGGCGTGTTTCTTGAGCGTGCCACATGGTCACTTGTACACCTTCGTCGTATTCGGGTTTTTTTGTGCTGTGCCGACAAATTCCAGTTTCAATCAATCAATTTTGCCCTTTTTTATCTCGTTTAATGCGTACTTTGAGCGGTATAGCAATTTTTTTGTATTTTATAAATGTCTGCACGAGTTGAATTCGTAAACTATTCAATTATTCTTATGTAGATATGTTTTGTGCTTACTTTGAAAATTAATATAATATTGTTTCATTTAGTTTCTAATTATCAAACCGTACAACTGTATCTCAATTTTTATCTGACCTACAAAGACACAATCCCTGCCAATATGTGTATCTATATATTTATTTTGAAGGCATTGTCTTTTTTGTTTTAACAGAAAACCAAAAAACAAACATGGGTGATATTGAAGATACTCATTTCGAGACTGGAGACTCTGGTGCTTCGGTCACATACCCCATGCAATGTTCAGCTCTCCGCAAGAACGGTTTTGTCATGCTGAAGTCTCGGCCATGCAAGATTGTGGAGATGTCCACTTCCAAAACTGGAAAGCACGGTCACGCCAAGGTTCACCTTGTCGGTATTGACATTTTCAACTCCAAGAAGTATGAAGATATCTGTCCATCTACACATAACATGGATGTGCCCTTCGTCAAGCGAGAGGACTATCAGGTACGATATTTTGTTTTTATGTTCTATTTTAACATATGTATTCGAGTGCACTCAATGCATGAAGAGTAAATATTTTACTTATCTACAGTTGACAGACATATCTGACGATGGATACCTATGTTTGATGGCTGATAATGGAGACTTACGCGAGGATCTCAAAATACCTGACGGCGAGTTGGGACAGCAACTTCGTGCTGACTATGATGCTGGCAAGGAATTACTTGTGAGTTGATTTGACGAAGATTACGTTTGATTTGATTCTTGCTGTATAATTCAATATTGTAAATTTTACCTTTTATTATTTCAGTGCACGGTGCTCAAAGCCTGCAATGAGGAAGTAGTAATTGCTATCAAAAACAACACTGCCCTCGAAAAATAATTGTGTTCAATTTGAACGCTATACCAACCTCAATACCTGCTTAGCCAATCAACACCTTATAATTGGTAAATAACAAAAAAGGAAATAAGAATCAACGGTTTCAGCCAGCAGTAACTCGACTATGGAGTGAAAGCATCTTTTTATCAAAGTAATAATTACTTAATTTCTTAATATTATTTAAAAGAAAAAAAGGAAAACCTGCGTTGGAAGTTTCTAAGCATTGTAAGCAGATGCTGGGTTACGAATAACAAGTGTGCATCCCAGTTCTAGAAACTACACACACACTACACACACAAAACACACATACGTTGTTTGTTATACAAGAGATATGGCGACTTTTCATTGAAGGGTTGAATGAAAATAAAATTGGAGAGAGTCTTTACACATCCATCTTTTTCTTTTTTTTGTTAATTCATCATGTTTATAAATAAAAACGAACTGTTGTTGGCTTTACAGTGCAAATTTATAATTATAACAAATTTTCAAAAGACAGATGCTTATGACAAAATAAATCCAAATAGATAGCCAAGTGGAACAATTTTTTCATAAATTTAATGAGCCAAACGTCTCACATTAAGGCATGAAACTTTTATTGTCCACCCAATTACATGAATAAAATTCAAAGTAATGGGCAACAAATCTTACTCCATTGATAATATTTTTTTCATAAACATTTTATTTACCAATCGAATTAAGGGCTCTCTATACCCTTCCATAAATGTAGAATCTAATGCAAATTAATGGATCAACTTTTCACCGAAGTCTAGTTTAGAGTAATCACTACAGCGCGCAGAAAAAAAACATGAATCGATAGTTTATTTTAACGAAAGTATTGGGATTCAATTAAAGCTTGCTTAGCGTAGTAGTTTAAACGAAAAAATTGCAAAATCAAAACAAAACCTCAAAATCGACAAGACTAAACAGTTGAAAAATGACAAGTTATCCTTGAAGAATCGTTTTTATCACTTTTTATGGGTAACTACTGAGCCAAATGAGCTTTCATTGATTCACAGTACATTCATTAAAACAAACTGTCGATTGATTGTTTTTTCGCGTTGTAATGACTATTCTAGACTAAGCTTTAGATCAACAAAATTGATCGTTCAAACAAAGGTGCATTACTTGGTATTATCTATATGAAAGGGTATGGAGGGTCCTTAAACTATGATAATTTTGTTCTGATGAATTATGAAAACCTTTTGTATCGTCAAATTTCCTACTAATCTTAAGGGAAGATCGTGGCACATTGGTATTGTAAAGAATTTACAAGAAATGCCAGAGGATTCAGTTATAGCGTTATAGGAAAATATTTTGAGTTTTAAAAAAATCTTTTTACAGTGATGAGTACAAGTACGTAATATCTATATCTGATACTTTGGCCTATGTTTTGTAATAAATGCAATTATAGCAAAGTTAAATTTCAATAAACTCTGATTTGTTTAATAACAACGCATATATTTGTAAAAAATAAAAAAAGAAATAAAAATCAACTTAACAAAAAACGATTGCAAGTGCTTGTCTGCGAAAAAATGCCTTTATCACGTTTGCAATTGGATAAGTATTCTAATATTATGCACATTAAAATTGTGTTGGAGAAAAACAACGTTTTTAAAACAAATTAACCAATCTTCATGATGAGTCGAATAATAAACAACTATTTAGCCATCCAAAAGTTACTCTCTTTATTGTCTAAGCTAAAATAAAAAGGCATTGTTCAAAAAACAGTATCGTTTGAATGGAAATAATGTCGTTTGCATTTTTTAAAATTGTTTTTAAGGAAAAATTGTTCCAAAAGGTGGTACAAAATAAAAATTGTAAATTTTTTTTTATACAATGAAGACAAAACTGAAAAACGATGAACGTGACGTACGCGAACATTCTTTTTACAGCAATAAATGTAGTCGCAAGCTTCTGAAAATCGATGCTGTATGAAAGAATCCTTATTTTCTAACGAATGGATAAAAAAGTGTATATAGATGATTGGTTTTCCATTAAAATTTTTACATTTCGTTTCTGTCAAGAATAATAAATGCTCTTGAAAATTTTGGATAACTATACAGTACGAACAGGTGTCTCGAACATAATATAAACTAAGTATGTAACATAAAACTACCAAATATGATTATAAAAAATAACAACGCTTATATTACGCGTGTGCTATATCGAACCAAAATCTTATACCTCTTACATGCTACTACTTGGTTTGTGACTGTATTTTGAAAAAAGACAACAAAAAAAAGAAGCCAATTATACAATTATAGATACCAATAGTGTTGCACAAGATCGTCGTGCTAACGCTTTGTTACAAGAGAGAGAGAGAGAGAGAGAGAGAAAGAGAGCGAGCGAGAGAGAAAACGAAGGAGAGAAAGTGAGCATGTATCCTGGAGGGGAAAAAACAGAAAAAGAGAACATAATATAATTGCAATGCTCAAAGTTTTGATTAAGTCATGTTGCTGAAAATACTGCAACTCTCACTATTTTTCCTTTTTGTAATAAATAATAAAAAAGAATGAAACGTTTTACAAAAGCTTAGTTATTTGGGCGCTATACCTCGCTTTGTCGATCGAAATAGTCCCAATATTATTTTTAATTACGAGCTTTCGAGTATCGTTTCAACAAATTTTATATCATGCACTTGAAAATAGAAAATATGATGACGTAAACAAATGAGTCATATTTAAATAAAGTTTACGACTTGATAATCTGACGTACGCAGCATGAACAATTAATTTTCCAACGATTTAAAATTAATTTAATGCTTTACCTGAGTAATTAACAAATAATTAGTATAATGTCAATTGTGATATTCGCAGGGTAAACAAAAGAGCGGTCGAATTAATTTTTATTGCACATCTGTTGTACAATTATTTGAAACAAACAGCAACAGTCGATTACTGTAAACAATCAAATTGATTTCGTCATCGCATTAGTAAAAACGATAAGGTAGTCCTCGTTAGAGTCTGCAGCCAATACTTGATGATTATCAAAGCATTGTATCGCGATAATAATTTAATTCAGATTGCTTGCAATATCTTCCAAATCAAGAGTTATTGCACTAAAAGTAATATATTTTTAAAAGGACAATTGAATATAATCAATCGTATATCTGAACAAAACGATTCAATACTATCAGAAATAACTTGAAATGAAGGCGTTCAAACATGGAATGATGGAAATGAAAATTCAAAAATTCATA
This sequence comes from Chouioia cunea, assembly GCA_030064505.1. NCBI lineage: Eukaryota > Metazoa > Arthropoda > Insecta > Hymenoptera > Eulophidae > Chouioia > Chouioia cunea. The sequence goes on along the minus strand of JAOPFQ010000002.1, from coordinate 3,675,986 downwards.
AAAAGATCAAATGAAAAATGATTTATTGACGATTATAAATAAAACCTAAACCTCTTTTTTCACAAATCAATAATAGCGTTTATAATATTGGTAAGACTTCTTTTTCAATTAACGTTTGTTTTTTTGTTTCAAAATGAAACTCACTTTGTATAGATTTTACAAAACTATATCAAAAAATGAAGTCATTGATTAGTAAACATTACCAATTTACAGCCTAAGAAAAAACAGTAAATACAATGTTCTTGTTTTCCTAGATAATACGTTTTTTTTAATACAATTGTGTTTGGTATTAATCAAATAGTTTTAAAATATTACAAAATTCAAAAACTAACAGACATTATTTTTGCATAAATATATCTAAAAGCTTTTTTTTACATATGTACTTCTTAATTACTTAGTAAATCAAAATAAAACTATGTTTAAGTTTGTAAATCAATAAGATTCTCAAAGTATTTGGATATGCACCAAATGAATACTTCGAAAATGTTTGTAATTCGATATTAATAAAAAAAAATATAATAATAAGATAAAAATAAAAATAAAGCAAGGGATTTTATGGAAAGAAGCGTTATTTGTTCACTCGATTAAAAAACATGATTCAACATGTTTACCATTTGCAAAAACAAACCAAAACTCCTCTGTGGAATTTTGTAACAAAATGCGTTTTATTAGTAGAAATACATCGGCTAACTACGTCATGACGTAAGATCGATTTCAGTAGTTGCACTTGAAATGTCTTCAAGAAACGACCGATGTTTGAGCACCTTTAGTTGCTCGATAATAGACTCCGTGTTCTCTTTTATCTCTAGATGTAATAACAAAGTTTAGCGATTTAATGTGCAAGACGTAAGTCGTACTTTTTTTTTTCTTATTTTTCTCTAATCACAATCGTAATTAAAGTTCTCGAGTTTTTCGGGAGATCAATTATTGGCATTTCGCCTTTGTAATGCCGCGGCTAAGTCTTGTCTTAATGCAGCTTGCTGCTTCTGATCAGCCAGAGGCTGAACTGACCTCAAACCATTAACAATGTCCTTGGTTTTACCAAAGTAGATTTCGTTCAAGGTATTTCGTATTTTATTCTCCATGTCTTCCACCATTTTACCAATATTTGCAATGTGAGGAGATGTCTCACTGACTGGAGCATCTTGCTCTACCTGGATAATAATGGATTAAGTGAGAATTTTGCATAAGAATAAAAAAAAAAATGCTTTCTGTTGGTAAAAACCAGCTTACCTGTCTAGTGAGACTACCACCAAGATTCATGGTCCCAGACCCTATTTTATTAGTTTGCAGCCACAGCATTGCAGTGGAAGTAAGCTTATAATGTGCATATCTGCTTGTTGACTTGTGTTGTACCTCAACAACATGTATAGAATCCCAACAGCCTTTGATTTTTTTAGAACCATCCCCAGCTTTCTTTATCAGAATGACACCAGCAAAGCCATGGTCTAAGTCCCACAAATATACAGAAGATACACCACCTTCAAAATAAAGTTCTCGATACTGATCAAATGCATGATTAGCATCAATTTCCAATTTTCTTAACCTTTCAGAAGGCATTGAGCCATCTTCTAAAGGAGGATCATATGTGTTACTCCATGGAGACCTGTAACGCATGATTCATTTAACTTGTGATCAATGAGTCATCAAAGGCTGATAAATAAATGAATTTGGCAACATACCTATAAGAGTCTCCATCTCGATTGTAGTCGCATAAAAGGTAATCCTTGCCAGATTCCTTATCCTTTGCAATTTTTAGTGGCTGATCAACAGATGAAAGTAAGTCTTCGCACAGCGAAGGAACTAAATCTATGAGATCACTGAGATTTTTCTCAATCTGCTGAGGTGGCAGTCTTCGCATGAGGTCCAAAGCAGAGTCCATTTGTTGCTCCGTCTAAAAAAGAATACATCCAAGTATTAATTGATTAAAATCATGATTTTTTAACAAGTGTTGTAGCCTCCCTCTCTCTTCACCCAAGACTTGTCATCCAGGATGAGCGCCATTTTGACAGATATACGTAAATAGGTTAAGTACATTACTGTTTTTCTTTGGCCAATAACAAAACTCTTCAAATAAAAAAAAATGAAAGATGGACTCTCGCTAAACATTCAAGTCATTCAATAAAATTGTCGTTCAACACTTTCAATAAAAACTTATCTGAATTGGAAAAGTAGCTTACCATGACACCGATAACGCTGTCGTTGAGACGACAAAGAGCAGGTTAATGAAGAGATTTGCGACTGAATGAACTCGGATAAATGTAATAAAATAAAAAACGACGATCACTTGTTATTAAATCGGCGTGTATAACCCATTCGCAATTCGACGACAACGAAAAATGAACATTTAAAGGGTGTGTCGGAGCAAACGGGCTATTGGCCACTAAAGCCGCTCTGGCCAGTCATCACTGTGTAGAATGCCTTGCCTTCTTTCCTGTATATATGTATAGTACAATATGGTATAGTAGGTTGTAACAGTGTACCTTGTACACACATATGCCTGCCTAGTTTGAATGTGTTTGCGTGCGCCACATATGCAGTCTCTATACTCCGCGAAATGCGAGATCGTGATATTTTTGGAGTCAAGATTTCAACCTACTTCGATTCTATTATTAGATTGAATGCAAAAAAGACAATTTTTATTTTTTTTTATCGTACATTGCTTTAAGAAAGGTCAGAAAATTAGCGGCACGTCATCTCAAACAAAATGTTCCTTTGATGTTATTGGATGTTAATTATTCGTACTCGTTATTTTTCATCAAGTTGCAATGATTTTCTGATTTGATTTCTAAACGAATGATAAAATATGCCGAAAAATGTGTGTGAAATAAAAAAGATACTTGAATTTTGCCGCTTTTCATTATTGGTATCACCCATGCGCATGTTCTCGTATGTACATCTATTTAAAGCTCAGTGTAAACAAAAACAAACTACAACGTTGTATGAAAAGTTTTTTTATCTTTAATATAGTTTACATCTAATTCAAACAATATAAAATATAATATAAATCGTCCCTCGATCCTTTGATTGGAGTGAAAAGTGACTTGAAAATCTTAATAGATAATTGAGCCTCATTGCTATCGATCATTATACCGATGTCTTTCATTTATTAATTAAGAACAGTTTAACGATATCGTTAAATCTATCGTGCACGGCTTTTGTTTAGTCCACGAAGAAGCTGAAGCACTTATCTCTTGCCGTATTCCCTTTTAACGATTTTTGAAGACGAGTTCAGATTTGTTGAATCAATCGAAATATTTGAGTCTTCATTATAAGTAGCTTTCTGACCAGAGATAAATAGTCTATTCCGAATACACATGCATTCCGACACAATATCCATGTACATAAACAGCATATTTGTTTATTTACAGAGTACTACACAGTAAAGTATTGTTTTTTCTTTGCATAACCAATATCTTAACATTGTAAACACATATTAATCGTTGTAATAACATCATAATGGAGTATGGAAAGAGAAAGAGAGAGAGAGAGAGAGAAAGAGAGAGAGAGTGGGGACCGAGACCCAGTCATAAAAAGAGAGAACAACTCTCACGTGATTTAGTATCAAGGAAGACCCTGCCGTTTAATGACATTGCAAATTTGTGAAGGTATCGCGTAAAATCACACTTTATAAAATCATTGAAGGTATCATGTAAAATCATACTTTATAAAATCGTAATTAGCTCGCTTGTCTCTCTTTACGTTATATATTGAATATTAAAATTCATAATAACAATTCAGTGTTTACAAAGATTTATCAAAATAAAAACTTGTATATAATTCATTGGAATTTATGGAAAATGTATTTTACTCTTGGTAAATTAATGCAAATTTGTGAAAATAGTTCGTTAAAGAATATTGTCAAAACAAAGAGGTGATGTTTAATAGTAAACGCTGTATTTTAATTGCGTGATGACTTAACGGTGGACAAATCGAAATAGATATCATAAAATTTATATATCGTATATTGAATATAATGCTGTGTGGTACATTTTGGACTTACTGCAAAATTATTGCCATCAGTGCATGATATATAACATTCGTATAATTAGATTGTTTAAAATGCGAAAACCGTTGTGGCCGAAAGTATTAATAAAAAAGACAATGAATGACAGTTTGTTAGTAGAGCAATAATTTTTTTACGCTATTTTTTATTTGTTTACCACAAGAACATGATATTGTAACAAACTACTCGACTTTCTTACGTGAAAAATAATAACCAACTATTTATAAAAAAACTAAAATTGTTTATTAAATACGTAAGAACAAAATTGGGTGTCCAAAAAGGTCAAGCGTCTTATTATTAATAATAAATAAGCTCTGTCGCCTCGACTAACTAAAGTAACATTGACTCAATGATCAATTTGCATAGCAATATTCGTAACTTGCTATATATATATATATATATTCCAAATAGTGATCTATCATTTAACAATGTACAATCACTTCAGGAACCGACTATAGCGATATATGTATTACATATTTTCAATAGTTTTAATTTATTTTATTTCTGCTCGTGTTTAATTAAAATTTACCTATAATCTAAAAAAATATGGATTTTAATGTTCAATATATAACGTAAAGAGAAACAAGCGAGCCAATTACGATTTTATAAAGTGTGATTTTACATGATACCTCAAGCCTTTTTACTTTTGCTATTTACAAATAAAAAAAAACACTTCCGTTCCGTTCACCAATAGGGAGAAGTCAAATTAAATCATCCTACAAGAATGACTGATAGCAGACACGTTGGATGCGTAATAAAATTTCGATGACGTGTAGTTTTAGTCTCTAATTTAAACATTTAAGAAAAACGAGAAAATGTGAGTAATTGAAATAATAATGATAACAATTCAGTGTTTACAAAGATTTATCAAAATAAAAACTTATATATAATTCATTGGAATTTATGAAAAATGTATTTTACTCTTGGTAAATTAATTTAATACAATTAATTAATTGTTATTTTTATTTCAGCAAGATGGAACAAAATCCAATTTCGTATCTACAAGAATATCAGGTGAAACGTCATATAATCCCTGAATATATAATTATTGAAAGTCGAAATGGAACTAACCACAATTGGTTCAAAATGAGAGTGCGATGTGGTCAAAAGTTTGCTGATGGGGATGGAAGTAGCAAAAAAGAAGCAAAATACAATGCTGCTAAAGCAATGATAAATTTGTTGGGTATAAGCTCGACTGACCAATTGTCATCTACAAACACAACTAATATAAAAAATTATAATATCGTTGAAAACATTTCATCTGTTTCACATATAAATTATGTTGGCAAATTACAGGTAATATATTTTTTGTCATTTGTTTACAAATGCTTTTTTTTTAATTCTAAAATGATTTTATAGGAAATAGCACAAAGCCGAGACAAAGTCCTACCTGAATATATAGATAAACCACCAACAGGACCTTGCCATCAACTTACATTTACTACTGTATGTAAATTTATGGGATTTGAAGAAGAAGCAAGTGGTAGTTCAAAAAAAGAATGCAAATTACTGGTATCAAAAAAAATGTTGGAACGCATTAATTCAAATGGCACGGTGTGTAACACTCAAGTAGGATTGAACAATTTAATGGAAGCAAATAATGAAAACATGTTCAAACTGAAAATACATGAAAAAAACGAAGATGCTATGTCTGAATCAGCTGCAAAAGCCCTCAAACTATATTTACCACTCAGTAAAGTTAAATCCTCAAAACCAGTGCACTTAAAAGATAAGCGCTCTTATAATGATAATTATACATTTTTGAGAGATGCATTTCCATATAGAGTTAGGGAACTGGTGATAGATAAATTACAAAGTGCAATAATTGCATGTGAAAATGGTATTAATACTGATGAATATCTCACTCCAATGGCACTATTAAAATTAGCTTTAGAGGAACTGAAAATAGAAGTTAAAGAAGTAGATCATTATAAAACACAAGACAAAAGTTGTATTTACGGTTTACAACTTACTACAAATCCTGTTATTAGTGAAGTTGGACATGGAAAAACAAAGTCAAGTGCAATGATACAATGTATTCTGCAAATGGCTGTGACTATTTCAATATTAATTACGTAGCAATGTACTTTAACAATAGCAATAATGTATTTGTGATATGCGCAATATCTTTGAAATCTATTATTCTATTTTTTAAATTAATGAATTAGAAGCATGCTTATTTATTTTAAATTATTTAATATTCAACACAATTTGATTATTAAAAATAGAGTTTTACAGAGAATAGAATGATACATGAAAAAAAAGAACAATTTTATTCAATGGCAATCGCATTAAAATTTTACTTAAAGAATTTTCATATTAATCGATTTGTAAGACTTGAATATTTTGTGCCAATTATAAAACTAATTATTGCTATGTTATTATACTTTACTACATTGTTTGTATTCATAATAATGTTTTAAAGTCAAGTATTGTTCTACTAAAGAATAATTGTTATGCAAAATGAGTTGTTGATTCCTCCAATTGTTTTAACAAGTAAACGATGAGAATTCACAAATAATTTTAATTATATATATGTATATATATATATATATATATTTTATGAATACAGAATAGAGTATTAACAAAACATTGAGAGCATGGTAATAAAAAATGTGTTTAAATACAATGTTATTTAGCCTTTTTTTATATATCTTTTGACTAAATTTTATTTAATTGGACTGTATACATTGTATATTACATAATATATAAATGTTTTAAATATGAAAAAGAAAAAATAAATATAACTCTTACAAATGATCAAATACGTTACTAAACTAGCTACATAGAAGAATCATTTAGTATTTAAAGTATTGGCTAATTCCAGACTAATACGATCAGCCAAACAGGGGTAGGTAACCAATTTTTATGAAACTTGCTATAAATATTGCTTATATAGTAGTGAACTTCGGTACAAATTTTTAGATCATTATTACTGCCGGATCAAAAGTTATACACAATATAACAATTTTATTAAAAATTTTTCAAAAATCTATATCTCTGTAACCGTAAGAGTTATAAAAATGAATCTTTTTATTAAATACATATAAAAATATAAACTTTTAAATTAATAAATCAAAAGTCGTTGTTAACAATTTTTCGAAAAATTATTAACTTTTGTTTTAAACAAATGACGATATCTCAAAAAGTGTTATTTTTATTTTCGAAATTTTTTTTAATTGCATTCCTTGACTATTTATCTATAATAATCAGCAATAAAATTCATAGAGCTAATATTAGTAATGGTGTAAGAAGTCACTATAATGACACCCTGAGTCATTTCCGATGTCCGCTCTATGAATTTTATTGCTGATTATTATAGATAAATAGCCAAGGAATCCAACAAAAAAAGAATTTCGAAAATAAAAGTAACACTTTTTGGAATATAGTTATTTATTACAAACAAAGGGTTGAGGAATCGCGGTTCAAGAGAACGCTGTTTATAGTGATTCTTTGAATCATTACTTATATCCGCTCTATGAATTTTATTGCTGATTATTATAGATAAATAGTCAAGGAATGCAATTAAAAAAAATTTCGAAAATAAAAATAACACTTTTTGAGATATCGTCATTTGTTTAAAACAAAAGTTAATAATTTTTCGAAAAATTGTTAACAATGACTTTTGATTTATTAATTTAAAAGTTTATATTTTTATATGTATTTAATAAAAAGATTCATTTTTATAACTCTTACGGTTACAGAGATATAAATTTTTGAAAAATTTTTAATAAAATTGTTATATTGTTTATAACTTTTGATCCGGCAGTAATAATGATCTAAAAATTTGTACCGAAGTTCACTACTATATAAGCAATATTTATACCAAGTTTCGTAAAAATCGGTTACCTACCCCTGTTTGGCTGATCATATTAGTCTCTGGAATTAGCCTATTATCTGGTTTGACACTTGCAGACAATGTTTAGAAACTTAATTCTTATATATTTGTGTAGGATTGTTATGTAGTATATATACTATGTCGTTATATGTTTGTGTAGGATTGTTATGTAGTATATATACGCGTGGATCCATCACAGAATGATCAGCAAGAAAATATATTTGGTATTTGAAAATAAATACAAATAATTGTTAACATAATTTAATTCTAAGTATCTAGCGCATGCTCTAATTCCGGTTTATTAAGCGCATGCGCTTACATTGCATATGCGTGTTGAATTCCTTACGTTATTGCGATCGTAGTATTCATCTATATTATAAAGTGATCATCGGTTGGTAAAAGAAAAAAAAAAGAAAAAAACAAGAGTAAGAATTTTATCTTATTATGCGCTAGTAGTCGAAACTTAGGTTCTTGCGTTAGCTTACCTTTTATATTTTAACTCGTCGTTTCCTAGTTGCGCTCGACACCAGAGATTGTTATCCCACTTGAAGAGCCGTAGTAACGGTACGTTATCCTCTTCTTTTTTTCACGTTCAGTTACACTTTAGTGTCCTGACATGCTACTCGTACCAAATGATGCTTTAAATCAAAAGAAGAAGATAATCATTTGGACACGTGCTCAAGACCGATGATGCTTTAAAAGGTAAAGTTCTGCTACTTGATTATTACCTTTAATTATTTATCATTTTAATTAGCAACATTTGATTTCTTATCATCGTACTTCGTTAGTGGGAAAATTTATTTCAAATCGATTTACTTTTTCATTCACGACTGGGCTCTGAATAAAATATAATCGAAGTCAAACTTTTTTTATAGCAAAGTCTGTGTGTAGGTCATTACGTTATTTGAACTGCTAAATCAGTCGTTCTAGTTACATTTCATAACATTAACAGAACAAAATATTATATTTTATAACGTTTAGTAACAGACTTTTCTCTCAATGCCACTTAAAAATTAAAAGATAAGTTGAAATTAATCATTTCAAAATATTAGCCATGAAATAATTGTAAATCAAATTTTTATTTATTACAAGATTTGAGATATGAAATTGACGTGTAATTTTAAGGTTAACGTGTTGACAAATAATTATTCTTTTTTAAAATGTAATTTAAAGGTCGAATGTTACATCATACTTAATAGGTAGAAGATAATATTTTATTAAATCATTTTTTATTTTATCAGTGTTCGATGTATATTATCTCAAAGATAAAAAATGAGCTAGATAATTAAAATAGATTACGCGTTAAAAGAATTTTAGACTGATATGATCTCATTAAGAATGGTGTGTTGATTTTTATTACGAGAAAAAAATAATTAATATTACATTTCTTTTTCATTGATACCAAATACTTGATCTCTTTTCAGTGAATGTGAACTTTGGACTCTATAATTAACTTTTGTCAAGTGATTCACTAATTATATAAAAGAACAATGTATCATTGATTCAGCCAATAAAATGAATAATTAGTTCAAGCTAATGCAATGAACTCACAAGAAAATATTTTTCATTGTGTCTGTTCATTGTGCATACTATCATTATTACAAGTTTATTATAAATAAATGCTTTGTATACTTTAGTATGATAATTTTGTATTTATGTCTGTTTCAGATAATAACGTCACAAGAAAAAAATTGTTTTCACCATTGCGCACAGAAACAACTTCAAAGATAAAATGGGAATATTAGAATTGTTAAAACGTTCACGCATAGTGCATCTAATGTTTGCTATCACATTCTTCACATCTGGGTTAATAATAAATCTCTTCCAGTCTATTTTATACTTTGGATTGCGGCCTTTTTCTAAATATTTGTATCGCAAGATAAATTATTATCTTTGCTATTCATTTTATAGTCGTAAGTAGCTTGATCAACAGAAGCGTTAAATATATTTAATTTAATTAAATATGCAAAAATAAATTATTGCAATATTTAATTAATGATCATTGTTTTATTTCAGAATTAGTCTTTGTCGCAGAATGGTGGTCAGAAACCGATGTCATTATTTATATCGATAAAGATGATTTTGAAAAGTATTATGGACATGAACATGGTTATCTTTTAATGAACCATAGCTATGAAATTGATTGGTTGATCGGATGGGTATTCTGTGATCGTATCCAGCTGCTTGGAGTGAGTTTCTATTTTTTATAGTAGAAAACTTAAGTGCAAGTAGTATTAATGAATTATATGTTCTTACAGAATTGTAAAGCTTATGCCAAAAAATCAATTCAGTACATCCCAACTCTTGGATGGGCCTGGAAATTTGCTGAAAGCATTTTCTTGGAAAGAAGTTGGGAAAAAGACAAAGAAACTATCGGTGCTCAAATAAAGGAATTAACTGAATATCCTGATAATATGTGGGTAAGTAAATCTACGTTCTGTATTCACTTGAACATCTTTTGTACATAAATAACTGATCTGAAATATTAAATTTGTAGTTATTGCTTTATGCGGAAGGTACACGTTACACACCTGAAAAAGCTGAAGCTAGTCAGAAGTTTGCGCGAGAAAGAGGTCTACCTATTTTGAAACATCACTTGACACCTCGTACAAGAGGTTTTACAGCTAGTATTCCTCATATGAAGGGCAAAGTTGGGGCGATATATGACATTCAATTAGCATTCAAATCATCGGATGTTAAGCCTACCATTCCGAATCTTTTGCTTGGGAAAGCAGCAACAGCGCACATGTACATAAATAGAATACCTCTAGACAGTGTACCAGAAGGTGATGAAGCAGCTGCACAATGGTTGCAAAATATTTATCAAGTCAAAGTAAGTCATTACTTCGATATTATTTTTTTTGAATCATAAAATTGACATAACAGTTTTCAATTTTGATTGTATAGGACAAAATGGCAGATAGTTTCGTTAAAACGGGGGATTTTTTTGCCACAAGCGGTGTGCCTAGAGTCGAACCGTTCAGATTAAAAAGGAGATGTTGGTCTCTCATTAATTGTTTAACTTGGGCAGTCATTGTCCTTGTACCAATGATGTATTATCTTATTAGGCTCTTCTTGTCAGGTTCTACTATGTACTTCTCAATAGGAGTTGGAATCATAGTTTTATGTAAGTATCACGTTTAAGTGTGTTATATAATTTTATTAAAAAACTAAAAATTAAAAAAAAAAACAATTCTTTTTACAGTTTACTTATTGATGTACAAAACCATCGAGATGTCAGAAATTAGTAAGAGCTCATCGTACGGATCAGCAGAAACAAAAAAAGCTAAATAAGAGCCTATTCTTTTTCTAGTGACGCGCAAATATTACAAATGACAAAACGATTGTTTTTTTTTTTATATCGCTACGCTACTAGTCGTCAGGCGATTTATTATTAAGACTCGCTTATAATGGCGTCTGTTACGTTAATTTACATCACACATATATACACGTACACACACGCAACCAAAAATATATATTTTTTTTTTACATAGCTTAGGTAACATACACTTTGTATAATAATTCTTATGTGATCATAAGATTTACCGTATTTTTGTGTTAACTTTCTACTGTGTCCAGCATAAAAAAATTGTTATTGTTACAGTAAAATACTCTTTAACTCCAATTGAATTGTATTTAATCACTTTTGATTGTCTTGTTATCTTATTATTCTTCCTCCATTGAAGCTTTGTTTGATTCGTGATGCTTTTCTTTATATCCCTCAGCTGGACGAGCTAAATATCTAACTGTCCTTAATTTTCCTCTCGCATCGTAATAGCCATAGTGACCCTTAATCGATCCATCTTTTAATTTTTCTTCTAATCTAAATTGTCGATTTTTTCTGCAAGTAACTTGATATTAACGTAAACAAATCAACAAACAAATGAATATTTTTTTAGGTGGAAACTTACCCATCACCCGTATCATATCCAAAAATATACGTAGATGGACCTTCGTGTCCTTGAATTTGAAATTCAATTCTGTCGCCGTTAGGTGATAATTCCAATGATTCCGATGTCTTTTTCTTTGACTTTTTCTTTCTTTCAATTTTAGTTTCTTGAGATTTCTGCAATACAAGTATTATTTTTAATACAAAAATTTATATTCTCTTTGTACTTGTTATTTCGGCAAGTTTGCGAATATAGGTTTAAGTAAATTTCAATTTGTTGAAACCCCCTTTTAATGTCAGCAAGAGATTGATAAAAATTCAAAAATATCTGAAAATGGACACGAGCAACAATTGAATATACCTCGTTCTCAGACTTGGCAGTCTGAACAAAAGGATCGTGTTCTCTAGTATAAGTGGGTTTCTCGTTATGCCGCATTTTGTTGATGCTCGTAGGAAAAGGTTTGTGATTATAAGGTACCGCTTGGTCGTTAATCTGAGATTTAACTTGTCCATGAAAATCACTGTAATTTGATGTCGCACGAGGATCAGGTGGCTTCATGTACCGTGATAATAACGGTTGTCTCATCCTCATATTATTATTATTATTTTGCATGCGTACTTCCTTTGGTTGTTCTTTCATTGTATTCGCAATCGTTGGTATATAATAAAATAGATTATAAGGAACTTGGTCGTCGTTTGATCGATGGTTCGGCGGTATTAATAAATATTCTTCGGCGGAAACTCGCAAAAAATTCGAGTACGTGATCAGGATCTTGAATAGGACAGCAAAATCAAAATAAAAATCGTTTAGTCAGCATGCGAAAGTATAATAATTACGTGATCGATCGCTTTTTATTTGACGTATACGCGCTTGAAAAACGTTTCTTGAGATATATATGTGTATAGAACTTGAGCGCAAAGGATCGAGCAGAAACGTTGATCGAGCGTGACGTACAACCGCCTACATAGCTGATAGACTCTAACGTTTTTTTTACCAATGTTAAGAGAAAGCTCTTAGCAACGCGTGTTTCACACTTCAAAATTGGAAATGTTTAAACGAATAGATAGATAAATACAAAATAAAAAAAATAATCAGAATTAAAAACAAGACTTTGGTTTAAAAACAATATCGATTAATTGAGAAAACTTAAAAAAAAAATGAAAACGTTAATGTTACGAGCGACATCAACAATATAGTTTGGAAAATCGAATGAAAATATACTCAAAGTTGTCGGTGATATATAATGACAAATAATATAAATGAACTTACTATCAATTTTAATGACATGGTCTTTGCGGTCGAATAGCCAGATTGAAACTAAACTCGACTCCTTTTGATATGCATGATCGATTGATTCCTTCGTATCGGCTCTTTCTTTCCCCTTCTTGCTTAACTTTTACAATCAAAAAAACAAAGTACACCGTTTGCACATTTCCTCATACTTTGAACAAAAAGTAATTGTTTAGCTATTTTAACGAAAAAAATCTAGGATCAATGTCCACACGTTTGACGATAAATAATAAAATGTAAAATTCATATAATAATAAAGTTATCAATGAAATAGTTGTATAAAAACCAGGAAAACTCTTTACGACTGATGATATAACGAAACTTGACAGAAATAAGCTCGACGTTTCCTACTCTATCAAAACTGGGAAAACAAAAAGAACATTTGCGGAAACGTCCTTTTTGCAAGAGTGACACATTGATCATTGTTGTGTCATTCACGAAATTCCTATATAAAAACTTTGCTCTGGCGATTCTTTGAACGCAGTTTTATTTCAACTTTTTTATTCATAGGATTATTTGTTGGTTGATATGTACATACTTCGAGTAATGAAATATTTCAGTACAATAATTATTTTTTGTCACGTAGTCTCTTTGTTCCAGCTGGTGACGGTAAATTTTTCAATCTACATGGCTAATCTTTGCATTTACGTTGTTAAAATCAATACGAAAATGTAGAATCGAGATCTTTTCTTTTTAACGTTATATTATTTGTGACCGGCTGTTTTCGGGTGTATTTATTAAAATTGTACGCCTGGCACTCGTCTATCATTTTAATGTTATTTTTATACGAATTGCTTAATAAAAACTTTAAAAATGCAGAGTTTGAAATGCCGTACCGGTAATCAACAAAGCGACGATCAGTTTCAAAAGATAATGCAAGTTTGCCGACGTCGTCTCGTGGGTTACGACCGAGACGGTGGTCGTGATTTCAACGGTCGTGATACTGACTCTCAAGAAAGTTCAGATTCCGATTCGGATGAAGATATATTTGACAATAAATTTCTCAATCCAAACGGTGGTCGGTACAACAACAGAATGCAGGGTAACAATAATGCTAATGGTAGATACGATTATGGGACTTCATCTTCGTCAAGCAAAAATGGTACCAGACGTAATTGGAATAACGAGAGATCCGATTACGGAAGGTCGAATAGCGACGGTGGCCAAACAACGAACAATAATAGGAGAAATATGAGAAACAATGGATATGGTTATAACAATAACGGTGGAACTGGAGGAGGATACGGGGATAATGGAAACTCCAATTGGAATTCTAATAGATACAACGGTAACAACGGTTACGGCAATGGGAATCGCAACAACAACAACAACAACAACAACAATGACATGTACGATAATGACGGAGAGCGCGAACAAGCAGTAAGACACTTATTTTTCAAAGAAATTAGACCGACGTTTATATTTCGTACGATTCGTTATTCACGGCAAGGCTCATTTAAAATTGCTCGTAATTTCTTTGCAAAATACAGAGAGAAACAATCTATACGAGTGAGAGGAAGTTTTACTATTTGTAATTCGCGCTTTATGCATATCTGTTGCAGTGCGTCACCCAGTGCTTTTTCAATGAACTCAATTTGGTGAGTTTATTGGATTTTACAATCGTGACATTGTTTTCGAGGAGGGAAAAGGCACAAGTGAATCGATGAAAATTCGTATGTCGATAGGTTGATCAAAGAGGCTATCCGGAAAGGTCAGCAGTAACGAGTATAATGACGAAGAATATTATGGATCCAGAACTACGCGACTTTGTAGAGGAGTCAGTGATTGAATGCTTCCACTACTTAAGTAATAATGGCCATCAGGATAAGTGTCAATTCTCGCAAAATTTGCTATCGTGTTTGGCTGAGAAGGGTAGCGAGGTACGTTCGTAATTGACGTGAATTCAAACGTAACAATATCGTTAAAAAACTAAAAAACAAAAAAAGTTGTTTTTCTTTTTAGAGATGCGAGGATTGGGACGATAAGTGAGCCAATAACTGAGCACTGTTACACGATTGTCGTATAATTTACTATCAATTATATTTGATCGTAAGATTTATGTACAGCAAATAACAAATCTTATATTAAGGATTAAAAATCACGCAATTTAAAAAAGAAAAGCATTATCTTACAGTTATTTTATACAAAGGCACACTCCTAACTACCTTATGTTAAAGTGCGTGTATTTGAACAATTATAACGATATAGCGTCAATGAATTAAAAAATAATAATTTATGATACTTAATACAAAAGTAAAACTGCGAAATGGAGAGGAGAATTACTTTCGTTTTTTCAAATTTTCAAATCGCTTCATGAGATCGTCAAAGTCAACATCGTCGCCGTTTTCACCACTGGCGTTGTTTAACGACGGTAAATCGGTGTCTATTGGTACGGTTGGCAAATCGGGCAAATTGAAATCGTTCATTGGCATCTTGGAACGTGGTTGAGGCTTTGGTTTTTCATCAGACTATAACGTTAAGGCAATAGGTCGAATATTTAAAAAAAACGAAAATAAATAAAATTGTCGTTTATTTATGAGTTTTAATATTAACCTGCTTATTCAAATCTGGAGGGAACGATCCATAAGGTGGTGGTTGATCATCTTCCTGTGAAAAATATAGAAGTTAGTGTCAGGCTTAAATGAAATACTGAAATGGTCAAATAGCGTTATTCGTACAGGCTTTGCACTATCCAATGGAATATTATAAGACATGGCAACAGGATTAAAATTATTCTCAGCTTTCTCAGATGAACTGGATGTACTTGGTGTAGTGAATCCCATAGGCAGAGAGCCACCACTAGCCGTGTTCATTGGATTTGGAGGAATGGGAAGTTGTGGAAATCCAATGAATCCTACTGGTTGTGGCATTCCACCGCTAGCTTGATCCAAATTGTTTTGACCGTTGTTTCCAATATCAATCAACATTGCATCTTGTCCTTCTGCCATGATTTGTGGATCTGGCTCGTATTCTACATTGTAATTTTTAGCAATTTCTATCAAATATTTCTCTACTAATAATTTAGAAGGTGACTGCACGCTCATTTTGTGCTTGAGCTTTTCTGATATTGTTTGTAAAGCTTCCTCTCGGCACGCATCAGTATATTGCTTTCCATACTTTACAGTGAGAATATCTGCGATTACTTTCATCTCTTGAACGTCGGTTTGAATACGTGGGGCAGCCCAAATAATAGTAGATATGGCTTCGGACAATCCATCGTCAAGGGTTCTAAAATAGTTTGCACCATATAGGGATCATATTTAATAAATAGAAATATTACCCGGACAATATAAGACTTACTTCATCTGTTGGATGAGACCAAAGCGAGCTAGTAATAAATCACAGTACATTTCCAGAAGTTCCATTGCCTCTACCATATAGTCCTCCCTGATGATGTGTTCCACCCTGATTCTTGCTCTTTCCACTTTGCCAGCAGCAATGTAATCAGCAATTTCTTTCCTTGCCTTTTGTGCCAGCTCAGTCTTCTTCTTTTCTAAAAGCTTTAATCTGTTGATCGCTAACCTAAGGTGAGTTTTTAATTTGGTATAATTTGGCCCACTGGAAAACATCTTGTCTATTTGATTTACACTCGATTCGACTTTATACGGAAGTTTGTTGATAGCTTTTTTGCGATTCTTAGTCGGCTGATGTCAAGTACTGACGGAATTGACAATGAATCACAGGTGAAAATATATATATGAGCATATTTACTCATTATCGTAGTGTGTATCTTGGACAACAGATGTCTAATGTATACAGCAATATAAAAAAACAGCTTTTCGCGCGCTCATTCAAATCATTCAAATCGTTATACTTTGATGTGTTTATTTGTAATCTTACGTCTTTTACACGTAAGTATATTTTTAATTTTAATATTTTTCAATTGTTAAATTGACATAACGCTATGTGGTCTCTAAATAATAAGGTATTTTTATGCTAGGATTTGCTTGTGGTTTGAATGGTAATGCGACGATACGTTACTTGTTCATTTTATTTATCATGATGTAGATTAATTTTATATAACTAATTTATGCAATAGATGAATAAATACAAAACTATTTATTTTTGATATCATTACATAATTTCAAGACACGCATATTAACGATGAAAGCATAAAGTATTTATAATTTCAAAATTAACCTCAGATACTCATCATGAAGCCAATTTTGATTTATGAAACAGTTATATAAAACACCTTAGATATTGGTTAATTATAGCTTAAATTTTATTTGCGGTAACGAGCGGCGATTAATATCGATAATACTTCATCGACATCTGTTACAATTTGTATATTTAATAATAATTTATATTCCTGAATGATCTAATAAAGTTTACAAATATTCTTAAACCAAAGTAGTAGCTGTTTCGTTAGCCAAAAGGATGAAAACTTTTTAAAAAAGCTTTGTAAAGATTGTATAAAAATTCAATACAAGAATTTTAAGGCCTGAATTGGTAAATAGTATTGTTATAAGAATCTATATTCATTTGTAACATTATAATGTAGACTATTAAAATTCTTCTATTGAATTATATTTTATTTTTTGACATTTGAAAATACCAATGTGTACTGAGTACTGATGTAAGTAATTTGGTGCACTCACATAAGCAACAAACTTTGCAAATTCTATTAAAAATATACATAAAATTATAATACATTTGATTTTAACAAACTTAAGTGTTTCACACTTATTCTCTAAGTCTAGCCAATCGTTGTGTTAATTCATCTTGTTCTTGACTGACAGCAGTTGAAGTTCCTATGCTGCCAAGCTGGCCAGATGGAAGCTCCATATTCAACTCCAAACTAGAAAAGATAATAGCAATTAATCACAAGCTCTTATTTAATTTCATACGATGCAATCAATATCAATACTTACCCAGCTTCATCAGCCACTTGCTGCATAAGCAAATCTACCTCATTTTGAGGAATGTTTGTAGTAGTAGTTTGCGACATGGCATTCTCCATATATGAACTTTGTACATCCAAGTCTTCAAATTGACTTTCAAACTTATCCATGAGACCAGAAATTTTCTCCAAATTCATAGATTTCATAGCTGCATCCATAGCCTTAACCACTCCTGCCATGGATTGTGTGACTTTTCGTGTGGTCAATGCCGTTTGCACCCTACTTGCTACAGCGTCTACTCTAGCACTCATGCGTAAATAATTGAGAGCTTGATTCTTTTGTCTAATCGCATTCTCCGCATGAATTTTAGCTCCTTCCATATTTCCCTTTTGAATGGCCTTCTTCACTTTCGCCTTCTCTATTTTCTCTTCTTTCTCGCATTTTTTTGAGTTTCGCTCAAGTTCTTTTACAGCAAATTTGAGATTGAATAGATTTTCTGTGCAAAGCAAATATTAAGGAGAATACGAATATACATGTAATCTCATTTCATAATGTAAAATTATAAAAGTACTTTATAAAAATGGTATTAGATTGATTGTAAACAGTGTTGATTTTACAATTACAAAGGATACTTTCCATCTGAGAGACAGACATGGCTGATTGTTCGGCCCCCGTTGTGGTAGCTGTCAAGAAATAATCACGAAAAAAAAACTGCTCTGCGTCTGCGTTGCCGACGTAGTTGTAGGTGTTGTCAACTTATAATTGATAATAGCTTCCAGTCAATATTTTTAATTATATATATATATATATATCACGTCTTTCAGGGGTTCTTTGTCAAGGTATTTTGGTTAATGCAAGTTCAAAAAGGAAATTGTATATATTTGTATTTTTCTGTTTATGATAACACTGACAAATCACTTGAAAATCAGAAAAAATAATTATTTAAAATCTTATTATATTATTCGATCTTAACAAATGATGTGAGATGTAAGAAATGCGAGATTTATACGATTGATGGTGTTTCAAGTGTTATCTGAATCTGACGCATTAGTCATCTAGTCCTACCACTTCCCTCAAAATCCACACAACGTTTAGCGCAACAGTCACAGCTGTTTTTTACCTTAAATTTCTGTAAGACTTGTTAGATGGCGACTCTTGCATGTTCTTGCCAGGTAATAACAGTTTTCTTTTTAATGCTCAAACGAACTGTATATTGTAGCACTGATTATGTGGAACAATGATTTATCATTTAGAAATTCACAAAAAATAAGACTCGAATGTATTTCACTGATTGTACACGTCAATAAAAGATAACACCAGGCAGTTAGCGCTATTAAGACGACCAAAATTATTTTGGAAATAATTTCGTCGATTGAATTTTTTGTGGCATTAATCATTGTCAATAAATTTAAGAAATCGCTGTTCACACGGGTTTTGGATAAATTATTTACGTAAGTAATGCATACCGTGACGCTCGCAACTGCTCAGTTGACTACGCGTAACGTGTAATTGGCAAAATTTGCAAACTGAAGTGTTATTATTATCGTATCTATTTTACGTTATCAAATATTGCTGTACAATTCAAAATCACATTGACAATTCACGTTTTAAAATAATACATCTACCCAGAGACCGTTAATTTGCACGCTTTTCTCAAGTCATTCAACTTGGTCTTATTGTTCATTATTTATTTTATCCTGTTACAGCACAAATATGTGTACTGCTGCAAGAGAACAGGTATATATGTATTCGTAATTGTTTAAGTAGAGTCAAAAAATTATAGTTATAACTCATATTATATTAGTTCTTTTAAAATTCCTAATTATATATCAGTGTCTCATAGTCAAGCTAATAAATCTGGTTGACTGATAACTAAATAGATAATTTGAAAGATAATTTATACATGGGTATTAGTATGATAAAATAAATTTTCATTCATACAACATATCCTTTATTCTTCCATTCTAAGTAGAGAAATACATAATCTTATCTGCCTTGATATATTAACACATGATATCTTTGACTACTTTTCTTGAATATTTAATTATATTCTTTTTTATTTTCAGTTGAATCACACAAACTGTAAAAAAATGAATACTTTCAAAAAATTACTTTTGGAAATTGTAAAATGCATTTGCATCCAAATCCATTGTCTGATAGATTGTATTGTAGATTTTCTTTTTGGTCTATATTATGATACAAAGGCTCAAAAAGTACCACCAGTTAAAAATAATTTATTATTGGAAAGTGCAACTTTGTTAGCCAAAAAAATAAGGTAATTCAAACTTTATAGGATTGTTTGGTATCATACTCTGGGTATTACATAAATTGTCTTAAAATTAGGGAAAAGAAAGTGACGGCAGAAGAAGTTGTGAAAAGTTTTGTAGAGAGATGTAAAGAAGTAAATGGATTATTAAATGCTGTAGTAGAAGAAAGATATGAAGATGCAATAAAAGAAGCCAAGGAAATTGACAAAATGTTAAATGAAGAAAATTTGACTGTAGATCATTTGGAAAAAAATTTGCCTTTACTTGGAGTGCCATTTACAACAAAAGAGAGTAATGAAGTCAAAGGTAAAATTTTACACAACATGCAATATATCATACGTAGGAAAAATTAATACTATTTATCAAACGACAGGATTACTTCATTCTATGGGTACATTGAGTCGTAAAGGTCATAGATCAGATAAAGATGCAGATGTGATTGGATATGTAAAAAAAGCTGGTGCCATAATATTGGGCAAAACAAACATTCCTGAATTAAACCAATGGATTGAATCTAGAAATAAAGTATATGGCCAAACTTGCAATCCATATAACACAACTCGAGGAGTTGGTGGAAGTAGTGGAGGAGATGGAGCAATAGTAGCATCTTGTGGTGTTCCATTTGCTGTTGGCAGTGACATTGGTGGATCCATAAGGATACCTGCTGCAAGTAATGGAGTTTTTGGATTGAAACCTAGCGAAGGTAAAAACTACACATTTATTGAATCTCTGCAGGTTCATCTATATTTCAATTCTTTTTCTTATTGCATTTTTTAAATTACTTTATTTTAGGTTACACATCATTAGTAGGAATAGGTTTGAGAAAGCAAATGTATTCAGATTCTATGGCAGAAGCTGGTCCTCTTTGCAAGAAAGCTGAAGATTTAGAATTATTATTGAAAATTATGTCTGGCTCATTCTTGAAAGCTCCACTTGATGTCAACACTGTGAATATTAAAAATTTAAATGTATTCTATCAGGAAAATTCCGGCGACCTTCGAGCGAGTAAATTAAGTTTTGCAGCTCGTAGTGCTTTGTCCAAAGCAGTCAAACATTTAGAGCAAATAACTGGATCTGCAACAAAGGTATGTTTCGTTCAAGTTGAACAAATATACGGATATAGTAAATTATATTATTAAGTATTATCGTTTTAGATCAAACTGCCTGGTTCAGAGTACAGTTACCGTTTGTGGCGTTATTGGATGAGTCAAGAAGATGCTGATTTTTCAACTGATCTCACAAATAATAATGTGAATCACCCAAAAATCTTGTAGCACTAACTACCAAATATGAATATTTAATAAAAATTACATTTAATTTAATTTTAATTACAACAGGGTCGGACTACTGCTCTAGCGGAAATTTGTAAATTATTAAAAGGCAGTGGTGAAGTGACTTTAGCAGCTATATTAAAATTAATTGATCATGAATACTTTCCTAAAGAAAATGCTGAGTGGGCAAAGAATATTACTCAAACAATGAAGTCTTATTTAATAGTATGCAATTTAAATTGACTGGAATACAATTTCAACAATATGGTTCTTTTTTCAACACAAAATATTCGCTTTTTTCTGTTATTAGGAAAAATTAAAGGATAATGGAGTTTTGTTATATCCTACATTCAATTCTGCAAGATACCACTGCGCACCATTTACAAGTCCATTTAGTTTTGGCTATTGGGCTATATTTAACGTTTTGAAAGTTCCAGTATGTCAAGTGCCTATGGGTTTGGATGAAAAGGGTTTACCAGTTGGAATTCAGGTACAAGGAATTTCATTTTTTAAATAATTTTTTTACATCTTTGATAAATAATTTAACATATTATTTTACCCAGGTGATTGCTGCACCAAATAATGACAGATTATGTATTGCTATTGCAAAAGAATTGGAAAATGCTTGTGGAGGATGGGTTCCACCATCATAAGGCAAATCTTATACAACGATTTTTAAGAATTTTAATTGTAAACTTGTTTTGAGTGATCAAATTCATTTTACATATGACAAGGATGTTTTAATTTACGATGGTTTCAGGGAAGGATGTATTTAGGTATCTCATATGTATCTAACACGAATTCATATAACCAATGATACAGATTTTTAGAGATTTTAAATATAGTTTAGGTAACTTACTCAAGTTAAAGTAAGTTGCAAGATTACGAGTTATTCTAAACAAATAATTATTAAATACATCTTTGTAATTTGAGTATGTAGGAAAATATTGGTTGTTATGATTGCAAATTATAAATTTTTTACTTTTAATAGAATGAATTTGTAGTTATTAAAATATGTACGTTAAAAAATGCATAAGAATTTTATAAGCCAATATTTATTAATAAAAATTAAATCACAAAACAACTAATAACGTTTGGTTGGTTCTGTTTCTTCTTTGATTAATTACCAACTAGCCAAAATTTCATTCCAATAGTTACTTTACATTTTATTGATTTTGAAATACATCAACTGTACATAAAAAGCTTATTTGTATTTAACTCAAGTAACACTATTTATCCATGCCTACTTCAAACTAAAACACTTCCATAGCATCATTGATGACTTTAAACAAAATAAAGTAGGCAACTGACATCTCGTAGACTAATACTCGACGTTTAACTTATAAGTTGTGTTTCTTGGAGCTATTGTAAGTATTTTCTTATTTCAATAACTGGTGACGTACTGCTAAGAATGGAATAGCCATAGCAGAACCAATAAATAGAGTCATGACCATTGTAAGCTTAAATCTGTTGTTAATGTCAAAAGGAAGATTTTTTCCTGGAATGCCACCATGATCGTGGTCATCCCGACGAATTGCACTCCTCATGAAGCTCCTCTTGGCCATGAAATTTCTTGCTATTTGACGTGAAGCAAACATTTTGAATAATTTGGCTTCGAATAAGTTAACAAAATACTGAAAAAATAAATAAAAAATCAATTAGCACCTATTGAAAAATTACATAACTGATATGAAGTGACAAATTTAAAACTTCTGTGAAAATACAGTTCGATTGTATTGTTTTGTAATGAGAAAGTTACGCTAACTTTTTTTATTTACGAAAAATTGAGGAAATTTAATGTTCAATAACGTTTTTATTTATTTATGTATGATCTACGAGTATCAAGAAAATCAACGATTAACCTCAAAGAGATTCCAAAATTCTGCGCTACTAGTCATATTCGTGTAATACACAATAACGCTCCATTTGCATCCACTCTAATTTATGTTAATATAGAATATTACTTTGTTACCTAACAGTTAGGATCTTTAATGAATAGTATCGAATCGCGAAAGAACAATTAAACATTTTCCTACCTTGCAGCTCGAGTGATCAGTTCACTATCAGAGCTGATCAAAGCTCTCTATATAGCAGTAGGAATATATCAACAAAGATGTCGGCAATTTAAAGCAAAGTGCAATGACGTGGATCTGGAACAATCTTTTATTTCTTCAGGATACAGTGATCAAATTATAGTATTATTTTCAATTTCCTAGAAAAACGTCAATCTGATTGATTAATCATGGAAAAGGTAACGAAAAGTAAAAAAGAAAAACGGCCAAATATGAAGCCAGATTTAGAAAATAACCTTCAAGGTAAACATTGCTCACTGCACTTTTATCGCGGGAACTTGAAAACTAAATAGAATATTTTCATTTGTTCGTTATGTTTATAGATGTAAAGGGGGCAGACAAATCTACAAGCATCGAAAAGGAAGATTTAAAAGTAAGTTTATTTTTCCATATATCATGTATTGTCGTTAGTAATTTGTAAGAAAATTAAAATATTATGTTTGCAATAGACTCAACCATCAAGCATGTTACCGAAAGAAAGTAATAGGAATGAAGACTCTGTTGAAGGGTTGAGAAATCAACTTGAAACCTTAATGAATTCCTTAGCAGTATTATCAGCTGAAAAATCAAGAATGGAAGCCAATTTTCAAAATGAGAAAAAGCAAATTAGGAGTGAAAGAGATGAGGTATATCATTTTGATTAGAAGTAACTTTGAAGTAGAAAAAATATCAATATTTAATCAATTTATTTTACTGTAGTATGAAAAAGTAATCAAAAGTATGAAAGAGAAGATGAAACTTATTCAAGGTCGTGCAGTGTCTGAAGCTGAACATTTAAAATACAAGTTGATTATGGAACGACATGAGAGAGAAAAAGAACAGGCCGAACATTCCGCAACAATTAAGTAAATTTGCTGAATCATTTTGTATTCTTGTAGATTACATTAAATGTCATTAATCAAATTATTTTCAGAGAATTGCAAAAAATGGTGCAAATTGAGCAAAGAGCCAGAGAGCATTTAGAATCCCAATTAAAGGAATTGAAAAACATAATCCCAAGTAAATCTCAATCAAGAATACTAGAGGCAGAACTCGATGTTTTGAAAAACAAGTTGAAGCAAGCGGAAGCAGCTGCCAATGAAACACCAACTATATTAATGAATCTCCAGACAGAAATGTCATTGATGAAGAAAAAATACAAAAATGCTATTCATGAAGTGAGTAATGACTTGATCATCTTCCATTTTATATTAAGAACAATCTTAAGTGGTGCTTTATTGTATTAGGAGCAAAAAAGAGCAGCAACAGCTGAGCAAGAAGCAAAAGCTTTAGCTGCAAGTCATGAATCTAGAGTTGTTGGGTTAGAAGCACGACTGGCAGAATTATCAGACATCGTTGGTGGCTATGACAGGTTGCGTCAGCAAGATCAGAAAGCTATACAAAAATTGAAAGATCAGTTGATCAACTTACAAAACGATAAAAAGCCTGAAAGTAGCGAAACACCTCAAGAACTGGCTGAGAAAATTAAAAACCTCTATTTACAGTTAATGGAATTAGATAAAAGTAGCTCTGGAGCTAATGTCAAAGGTAACTATTAATTAGTCTATATGACCTCATAAACTATTGAACAAAGTGTTTTCACGTTAATATTTTCAATTTTACAGATTTGTTGAATAATTTGAAACTCTATGATAAAAATCAAGATTTAGCCTATAAAGAGAAATACGAAGCCGCTATCAGTGAATTAAAAGAGTTAAAAACACGTTCCGTCGTAACTGAGACCATAAGTCAAAGCAAAGAGAAAAACTCTTCAAATGACGAAACACAATTATATCGAGCGAGATCTCACAATAAAAATCTCGAAGAAAAGATGAGAATGCTGGTTAACGAAATTTCGGAAAAAGAGAAGACATTCAAAGCGAAACTCGAGAAACAGCAGCAACAAATGCAAGAACAGTATTTGAAAACTGATCACCTCTTAGCACAGAAGGACGGCGAGTATTTAAACAAAATTGCAACTCTCGAGCAGCAACTTCTCCGACAACGTGAACGTTCGTTATCTGTAATTCAAGAGAAAGACAAGGAAATTCAAATGCTTAAATCGTCGTTCGACGCGCTTTTGTCAAATCGAAATTTTGTTGGCGATCTATCAACTAAACAAGCCGTTGGTGCAAACGATTTGGTCTCTGGATTGCTCACCATCGAGAACAATCCACCAATGATCTATTATACGCAAGAACTTGCGCGCAAAGAGGTAGATTTATCCGGGCTTCGCAAGCATAACGTTCATCTGGAATCGAAACTGCGCGAACTTGAGAGAAACTCTTTTCGCACTGCAGAGAGGCACGAGGAGGAAGTCAAGAAATATGAAAACCTTATCAGAAGGTATAATTTATTACACATTAGTTACTATTGGTGAAAAGTAACAAATTTATATTGGTCGTTGTACTGTTGCAGGCTGGAGGCATCAAAGTCGCGAGAAAACGCAAACCTTGAATATCTGAAGAACGTTTTCATAAATTATTTAACAAGCCACGATTCTGAGCGAAAGCGTCATATGCTCAACGCAATATCCACAGTCCTTCAGTTCACACTCGAGGAGAATGAAAAGATCGCTAAGCATAAATGATCAAGAAGTATATTTTTCTAACGCATTGCGTAGTTTCTTAGCAATGAATATTGTAACATATCGGTTGTACAGTGTTAGTTTAAAAAAATGAAATTCGATATTGTACATATCAATTGAAATGCACTCTGTAGAAGGGTAGTTTTGAAAAGATAAAAAAAGGGATGAATGTCGATAACGAGAGAGAAGGTGACTTTATCACGTCGTCGTCATTCCATGCGGCAAGCGAGTGCGCAAGATCCGTGTCAACAAACTTGAATCTGGCACGACAGGCCGAGAGCGACAGCGTAGCAGCTTGCGTTTTCCCCTCGCGCGCTCTCGAGCTCCTCCTTGTTATTTTTCTCTTTCCTTTTCGTCGAGCGCGCGTACAGGTAGACGACTTGCGACTGTTACTTACGTAATTCGCTTGCGGCATTTCTTTTTTTTATTTTCTCTACAGTTGTCTTGGAAAAGAAGATTGGGCGTCTGGATTTAGTAGAATTATGTAATTTTTTTTTAAAGACTCCCAAACAATGGTGAGTCATTTAATATTCTTGACCTTGCGCTCTTTTGTTACGAATGACGAGCTGGAAACGGGTTCTTTTCTTTTTTTGTCGATTATATGTTTATTTACATATGTATATGGAATGGAAGGATTCAAATGTTACCTGTTATATTAGTGTTTTATGGAGTAAACGCAATTTAATTAATGTAATGATTTTCTCGTGTTTATATTTATTTGTGTACACAAACGTAAGATTGTTAAAACTGATTTATACGTAATAATATTTTATTATTTTATTTGATATATAATGGTTTTGCGAAAAAATTTAGCATATCGGTATTTTAATTAAAATTTCTGTTGAAATCTCGTTAAACATAAGTTAAATCATATACGACGTGAAAAATAGAGGAGCAAACAAATGCTTCTCTCTCTCCACTTTGAACCTCGTTATAGACAACGCTCCAAGCCATCGACCGAATAACATGTTCATTTTGCCAATTTGTATTTTCTCGTGTAATCCCGAATGTATTTTAAGACTTTTGACGAATCAATTGATGATCTAGTAATTTTAAATGCAAATCGAGTGTTTATTCGCGCTATACCTTCTTATTTCATGAATTTGATCGAACAAGCGTCGTAACCTCAGGCGAAGATACGACTGTATATGCTAAGTAAAAATTAAAGAGGATCATTCGCTTACTGTCGCTATAGAATGAAAGAGCTTTTACCTTTCCCATGAAAAGGCGAACGTTCGTCACAGTTGACTTATATCTACTTTCAAGATTAATTTTTGCTCTGTGGAAGACGGAAATCCGAGTTTTTTTTTTCTTATTTAGCTATAAAAATTTCTTGAGTATTTCTACACTACTTATTATTGATCGTTGTAGGTATATTTTGATACAAGTCGATACGGATATACCGACCAACTAAAACATCGAAGATGAACATATGTTATTTTCTGTAATGCAACACAATTGTTACAAACGCGTTTTAGCTATTTGTCGATTTAGCGATAAATAATAAACTTTGATTATCACGGCTTTGAACGTATATACGTATACATATACAACCGTGACAATCCAAACACTTTCCATTAGTGTCCTTCGTACACTGCAATGTGCATAATGTGTATATGATCCGATAGCAATAGAAAACTACGTAGCACAGCTTGTGAGAAAGTATATCGTGAGAAAGCTCATGATTGTTTTGCGGGAATAAAACCGGAAGTAAATCACTTTGATTGACTGTCGTTTCACCAATTTCTCCGATTATATATAATCAAATACGTTAGAAATGTTTCCGGATGATATAATTAAAGCCTAGCTGTTAAAAATAATTCTTCCAAAATTAATACACGTTGACGCGTGTATCCGGGTTGTCATCAACATATTTATTATACGTTTGCAAACATGCATCACGTTCTCATATATTTCCCAGAGAGTTTATTCAATCCGGAAGTAACGATCGATCAATCGATCGAACTAATGTATATATACCACACTAGGTAACAGGTGTGTATTCGCATGTAACGATTTCTAAATAGACAAAGCAGGAAATCCTTTACATAAGAGTGTACTACTACTATGTGTGTGTGTATATACGCCCCCGCAGTTTGCTTATATGCGCTCAACGCTGTGCAATGCTGTGCAAGTCATGAATGGAAAGCCTCTCTTTCGGTGTGTACAACATCCTCTTGATATCCGTATAGCGGGGCACGTGCTCTCACTTGGCTTTTATTAATCGTCGTTGGGTTTGCACGTGTGGGCGGCATTGAGAATCGTGGAGCTATAGGTTATAAATGCATGCTATTGTGAATTGGCATCTGACCGGCACACATACACACACACATACACACATACTTATACAAGAATCGTGTTAAAAAGCTCGCGCGACGAGCTGCAAACAAAACCGGATCCACGTTTATATCTATATATGTATACACTGATGTATAGTTGTATATAGTTCCCATCAATATAAGCAATCGGCAGAGAGAGAGAGAGAGAGAGAGAGAAGAAAAAGATGTATCTTTCGACTC
This sequence comes from Chouioia cunea, assembly GCA_030064505.1. Classification (NCBI taxonomy): domain Eukaryota; kingdom Metazoa; phylum Arthropoda; class Insecta; order Hymenoptera; family Eulophidae; genus Chouioia; species Chouioia cunea. The sequence goes on along the minus strand of JAOPFQ010000002.1, from coordinate 3,647,423 downwards.
TTCCTCCGATCTTTTTCAGTGCCGTATAGGTCGACATTATCGCGAAAAAAATCTATATATGTTCTGTATAAACTAATAACATAATAAAAATGTGAAAAATGCTTTTTTATTATTTTTTTTTGTACAAAAAAGCGCGCGACTCTGTAAAAATCATAGCGAGAAAAGTCGTAAAGTTTGCAAGACCGCCAAAAACACGCCTATAACAAACTAAAGCTCGTAAAATTGAAGTTTATATAGTGTACCCTTCTTTGGTCATTCGGCGTCAAATGATATAGTAAGCTATAGTATGGCACTGTTTTACACAGAAATTAAAAGAAAAAAAAAACAACAAGGAAACAAACGATATTATTATTGGTTGTAAAAAAAAAAAGAAAGAAAAAGGATTCTCTTTAGTACACAGGATGCTCTTCTTGGCGCCGCTTTCACTGGCGCCCGTGCGAAAACGCGGCACTGGCCTCGATTTCTCTTATAATACAGAAGAGAATATAAGAGGAGAACGTGAGCGTAGTAAACCACGAGAGATCCCGGATTCTCCTGCTGCTACCGCGTGTGCGCGCACACACTTTTCCTCCAGGCGACGGTGAAGAGATTTCTTTCTCTTTTACTTGTGTACTCGTTCTCTCTCTCTCTCTCTCTCTCTCTATCTCTCTTATTCTGCTGCAGAATAGGTGAAAACTTAACTAATACATATATACGTTGCAACGTGGGAAATGATAGTACAATTTTGTATGGAAAAGTTATTCACGCGAGAATGGGTATTGTTGTATGGTGAAAAAGTGTATGTGTGTGTGTACGTGTCACGGCTATTATAAACGATTTGGTTTCAATTTCTTTGTTTATGTGTATAGCGATTTGATCCAGCATGATTTGTTGCAATCTGTACGATGTTTTGATCGATTACCGTGATGCACTTGTTCTCTAAATTAATACAATTTTGATAACGTTTTCAACGGTTTGTTTGATTGATCGATGTAATTGAAGTACGTCAAAATCCTGTATACTTTATAATAAATTTTGCATAGTAAGATATACAAATTTAAATTGAGTTTCAAATTTAAATAGAAAGCTCTCAGTTGTCATTAAGTAAAATTTCACGTTGCGATAATATCGCAAAGGAAATAAACTCTGACGTGCAAAAGGTGCCTTAATTCCCAAAAAAAGAATATTCAAAATGCACCCGACCACCACTTCCCATATCTATGTGTGTGTGTGTGTGTGTGTGTGTATGATTAAATAGATATGTATATGCAGGCACCATTCTAGTTAGTGTCCGTCCCTGCCTTGCAAGTAAAGTCTCGATTCGCTACGTCACTATATAGTGGCAAAGCGATCGAGAGAGAGAGAGAGAGGAGCGCACAAAACTCTCTCGCGTCCGCAGTTTAGTGTTTCCTCTCTGCTCGCGCCGAGAAGAACCTCTTTCAATCTTTCTCGCTATCTTTTACTCTGTTCTTTTATTCATTCGTCCATTCATTAAAAACTCTTGTTTATAAATAAATATATATATATATATACATATATATTAACCAATTCGTTTGTTTCTCTCTCTCTCTCTCTCTCTATATATATATATATATATATATATATATACATACATACATATATCTATATATATATATGTATACTTATATATACTTGTACATCGCTATACGCGATGAAGTTATATTTTGATAAAGTAACATCAATAATAATAACTGCAGCAGGTGCAGTTGGATATGCCTCATTATTGGCATAGCTATGACTATCACAGGCAAGGTAATACATTTTCGTAAATATATAAAAATACATGCGTTTATGCGTACATACACGCACACACACACGCACACACACACACATATTATATATATATTTTTTCTTTTTCTTTTTCTTAATATCTTTGTTTTTTATTGTTTTTTGTTTTTTGTTTTTTGTTTTTTGTTTTTTTTCGACGAAGAGAAGTATATCGAATGCGTGGCTATATAAGATAAATGTTATCGGCGACAGCGGCGGCGAGTTCACGCGCAAGTACTGCCGCAACTATATTTTCTATATATCTGTGTGTGCGTCCGTACGTGTGTTTGTGCGTATGTGACGCAAATACCGATCGTGACGAAATCGTCGCCGTTGCCGTGCTTTAGGATTATACAGTGCGGGGATATATAGCCGACATCGCACAACACACATATATACACTCTACGCACACATTTAAAGAGAAAGCTATTGCTGCTGCTACTGTTGCACACCGCACCTGCAGCACACATCGTTATTGCCGTTGAGACACATATACCGCTACTTTCACCCGTGGCGATTTGCGTGCAAATAATAATAATAATAATAATAATAAATTGTTATTTTTTTTTTATTTTGTCTAGTTTGCTATTTAACGCCGACGGTCAAGTTATAATCACGTTTTTAAAGTTGTTTTTGTTTTTGTTTTTTGTTCAATTGTGCGAAACGATGGGAGAAAGTATTTTGTTTTATTAGCCTATAGATTTTTCGATGCACTGCTTGCATAGAACAAAACGCCGATCGAATCGTTACAATAGACGCGTAAAAATAAATCGCAATCGGACGATGATTATTAATATATACGTATATACATCGAACGCGAAATCGTTCGAAGCGAGTAAATAGTCGCAGCGATTTTCTTTGCAAGAGTCCTAATTTGCAAAATGTTGTCCTCTCTTGTTTAGGTCGAATAAAATTCGAATCTCCGTCTATTTTCGCTATTTGTTTGATCGATGATTGCTTTTTAAAATATAACTTTCGAATGACTAAACTTGTATTATCGATGAAATAATTATTTTTGTCCTAAAATTAATCAAGTGAAAGCGTATATGTATATATGTAAAATAGCCATCGTATACGAAACATTACAGAAATACGTAGAGTGCGCGCTACTTGGTAGCAATAGTAGCGCAGCAGAAGCAACCGAAGAGGATTCATCTTACGATAGCGATTACGAAGTTGAACAGGATAATAATAATGGTCAAGCAGTGGTGAAACGTCAAAATGTGTCTCGTACCGTCTCGGATACGTTATCCTCCGAATTTGCTGATTACGTTACAGTCCATTCGACGTTTAACGCTTCGCAAACACCTGGTAATAAACGACAAATAATATACATCGTATACATTGATGAAATATTTGATGATTATATCGTCGACGTGCAATCTGACGTTATTTAGGTTACACGGCACGCGTAGAATTTGCTTTGAAACTTGGCTATACCGAGCGTCTAGTTCAAACAGCTTTACAAAAATTAGGTCCTGATCCTGGTCAAAATGAACTTTTAGCCGAACTGATCAAGCTTGGTGCTAATGCATCAGTATCGAAACACACCGATACAATTAACGACGACGTCAACGAAGTTCTTTTGTCCGATTGCGCCGAGATTGGTTCAACAAACGGATCGTCCTCGTCGTTCTCGTCCTCCTCGTCCTCCTCGTCCTCCTCTTCCTCATTCTCCTCCTCCTCGTCTTCGTCGTCGTCCTCGTCGTCGTTGTCCTCGCAAGATGAAACTACCTCGACAGCTATACAGGATATCGCTACAAGTTGGAGACCAGTTGTTATTGACGGAAGTAACGTAGCGATGAGCCACGGCAACAAAGAGATATTTTCGTGTCGCGGAATTAAAATTTGCGTGGATTGGTTTCGCGCGAGAGGGCATCGCGAAATCACGGTATTCGTACCGAAGTGGCGAAAAGAATCATCCAGACCTGACAATCCAATTGCCGATCAAGAAATACTGGGAGAACTCGAACGAGATCGACTTCTCGTTTTCACTCCGTCGAGGTAAAATGAGAAAGCTATTTCTCCTCTCTTTTCTTTCCTTTGTATCGAAAATATTAGAAACTTAACGAGTATTTTGTTTGCTTTTTGTTTTTGTTTGTTGTTTTTTTTTAAAAGATTGGTAGGTGGTAAAAGGATGGTGTGCTACGACGACCGTTACATTTTGAGACTTGCAGCTGAGTTGGACGGTATCGTTGTCAGTAATGACAACTATCGAGATTTAGCACAAGAAAGTCCTGAATTTCGCAAAGTCGTCGAAGAACGTATTCTCATGTACAGTTTTGTGAACGATCGTTTTATGCCACCCGACGATCCGCTTGGTCGAACTGGACCTACTCTCGATCATTTCTTGAGAATTGGACCCAGACGAACAGAACCTGCACCACCTTGCCCTTACGCCAAGGTTGCTTGAATTACAAACGAACGATTAGTAATGTGTTTTTTTTTTTAAATATCTAATAAAAAAATATATTTTTATTTACGTAGAAATGCACGTACGGCAACAAATGTAAATTCCGTCATCCCGAACGCGGTCCTCATCCACATAAATCGGTAACCGAGCGATTAGTCGAGCACGCTCAACGTCATTTGCAAGCTCGTGGACCTAGTTTAAGTTTGCCATTATCAGCGTGTACTACTCAACATGCGTCTCTCGTGAAAACTAATTCTTACGACCCGATCAAATCTAGTTCTGGCGGAGGTGATTGTACTCCGTCGATTTACGCGCAATCGATCAATGTACAAAATTCCCCTGCAGGTATGTTTTTCGCATTCGTTCGATAGATTGAACATTTGATACAACGTGCGTTACGTCGATCGACGTTTTTCGTTTACGACAGCTTACAACGCATCGCCGTTGGGATGGGCAACAGCTCGAGTAGCAAAAGCCGAGCCAGAATCAGCAAATATGCATCGTAAACTTCAACGCCAATTGACCCTTAACCCAACTTGTGATCCACGTCTCAATCAGTTACGAAGATATCAACAACAACCAAATCCAAATAGATCAGCGTTGACTAGAGGTCAAGCGCATTCTACTTCGATGCAGAGTCGGACGATGACTAGTAATAATTCTAGCTACGATACGACCTACTCCAATGCAATGAGGTAAGATTTTCCTACGAAAAAAAACATTGAAGTCAAAACGTGTAATACGGTTGTGTTTCTAATCTTTTTGTTTATCGGTGAACTTCGATTTCGAAATGGATATAGATGTCGAATATCCGGGATTGAGTTGACGATTAAAAAAAATGCATACGATTATTGAAAAATTCGTCATATTATTGACATACTTTCGATAATACTACGTTTGATAAGAAGAAAGCGACCATATAGAAATGAATGCACGATAAACTATACGTATAACTTATCAAATTAACTGAGCACTGTACAAATTCATTGAAACTTTAGTTGGGAGCAACAACAGCAACATCGCCACCAGCATCTCAATCAGCGTAAACAGCATCAACATACAACCCAGCAACAATTACATCATCCTCAACATCCAAATGTCACGCGTATAGCTTCGGCACCGGACTCTTATCGACCTTGGCCTATTACCAATCATCATCAACAACAACAACAGCATCTATCCACTTCGTCATCGTCATCGAGTTATCATCAAAGACTCGGTGCGTCAGATTCGCAATTGAATCTTGAATGGGATGCACGACGACATTTGCATTATCATTTGTCAAGTATCTTCCCTGAGAAACAAGTTCAAGCTGCAATGGCATTGAATCCTCGTGAAACTGATCCTCAAAAAATTTGCGCGACTATCATTGCCATGTTTCCCAAAGTTTGAGATAGTACTTGAAAATGGCAACGATAAATCGACCAGACGTTCGCTAATGCCATTAACATCACGACAACAGCTCGCAAAGAGGGCATTACATATTATTTTTCGACTATGAGATCTGTTTTTTTTTTGTTTTTTTTTATGTATATATAATCTTTGTGCGTTAAGTTGATCGTATACAGCGCAATTTTTAAGAGATTTATCTTATTCTACAGTGACTCACATTGAGTTATACCAGTATATATACAATATATAAATATGCACTTGTATTGCAGGATTTTCTCTTTTTCTTTTTCTTTTTTATATCAGCATTATAACATGGCATTTTTTTATTCATTCATTGCATATATTTTTATTTTCATTATGTTTTTGTAAACTTTCTTTTTGTTTCCAAAGATATACATACATATATATATAATTTTTTTTTTCATTACAGTCAACTATTTTCTCTTTATTACTTATTGTATAAGACTTTTCCAGTCAAATTAGACCTTAGTTTCACTTGCGCTTTTGTTTTATTGCGTAGTCAGCGATTTTTAGTAATCGGTCTTTACTACGTATTTGAAAAATTTGCTGTTATAAGCATATTGAAGAGTCTGGAATTATTTTTGAGGTATAAGATGAGTAATAAAATGATTTGTACGCCAGCTATACCCTTTAGTGGCTGTGAATTGAAACGATAACCCGTGTGTAACAATACTGAAGTGAGCATATTAATTAGAATTGATAATTGTTAAAAAAAAAATAGAATACCGTGAAATTTGTGTAAAAAGATGTGAATTTTGTTGAATAATGTTTGTACGAAGCATATTTGTATAAATTATTGGTTCCTTGTAACAATTTTAATTGTAAAACGATCGAAACACAGTTGAAAATTAGTACAGCTAGTACTGTAATGATTCCCACATGGAATCACCATTAACTGATTATAATAAATAAGGGATTAAAATGCAACCATTGAAAAGCATTTACGTTAAAACGTCATTAGCATATCAAGATACTTAAGTTATGTATATTTGTATGGAGGAAAAAAATGTTGTTATTTTTATCGATCAACTATAGAATAAAATATTGGCAATTTTTTTAACAGGCTTTTATTTTTGATATAATATTACAAATTGATAATAATTTCCAGTTGCAAATGCATTAAAATGCAAAATGAAAAATTGATGGCGTATCGTGTAATGATTTACAACGCGGCATATTTAAGCGTAAATTCTTGCAGTTTGTAAATTTGTAGAGTTGTGACATACATAGTCGATCATTTTGGAAATTTACACATAAAACATTTTGCATGTCAACTAAAAAGAACTTGTCGTCGAGTTTAATTATGCGTATCTTCGCCCTGAGTAAACATATTTGCTTTATACGACTCAATGCGATTAAATTAATTACGTGCTATGTATCCTTCATTATCGTTTCGATAGATTTTCCTTTCGTCAGACGTCTTTAGCGATATTGACTTGTAAACAGCTTTATATGCTTTTGGTAGGACGCGCAGAAGAGGTAATACATTCAAATATTTTTTATTGAAGGAAAGTAGTATATTAAAAGAAAAGCATATATAACAACTCGTTTTGGACAACACGAACTCTTAAAATAGTTTTACGGTCTTGCATGATGAATTTTTCTATTTCGGCGCTCGTCGGAAATGCGAAAATTGTATTAAACTAATCTCTCGTAGAATAGCAAGTAAGCCTCGCTGTTCAAAACGGTTTTTTCGTCTACTTCATGATAGCTAAAATATCAAACGTGGCTCTGTCAATACTCACGTAGTCAAAGAAACCTTAAAAAGATTAGTGAAACGAATGTTATTACCTAGAATCAGATACGTAATACCAACGACCAGGTGGTGGTTCGATTTGTGAACTCTTAACACCATCAGTTTCACCGCTTTCTAACTTGGAGTTGAAATCGTTCGATATATCGTTCGGTGTATTACTTTCAAATCCATCTTTGGACGGTAGAAAAGACCACCGTGGATCATCCCTTTTCAACGGATGTCTCGCCTGCAACGTAAGAATAAATCGTACTACATGTCATACCAATTAGCGTGACAGACGTCGAATTAGATTGTTCCGAAACGTACTTTTACATAAGCCACGTAGTGTCCTCCATGCAAGGTACCGCTATGCTCGACAATACCGTATAACGAATATATCCTGGGTTTAGTATAGTCTTTCGTGACTGGAGCCAAATCCAAAATCAGCGGGAAACTCACGTGTTTGCCTAACTTACGGAAACCATACCTTTGTGCTTGGAATCGTTTCAGATGCAAGATGAGGATGGCTGGTACTTTCGATATGAGATATTGCTTCGTACTCTCTGTGCAGACCATTTTAACTCCTTTCTTTCCCTAGTTGAAATAAATAATAAATAACTCGCTATTTTATTTAAAATTATAAGACAAAAGACGATGTTTCAAGCATACTTTATTTTTACGCTCTGTACAAGCGGCACAGCCAACTTTGTTGTTTCCATCCATCAGCTCAAGAGCTGTGAATTGATTCAAACATAATTGTACCGAGCATTCGCCTTCTTTAACGGAATATCCATGGGGAGTCTCAGTTGGACTGGACAGTTCAAACTTTGATGCATTCGACATGGTATCACCTATGCCATTCATTTTGCTACTTCCGGCAACGTTTTGTTCGTTCAACAATGTTCCACCTACTGATCCAGTATTGATTTTTGTAATGGCTATTTCTTCCCTCTTATTTCGTAATTCATTGTTATGAACGTTAACCACTCTTGGAATTAATTTGGCTACTTTTTCATCGTCACCATCGACGGCACTAGACATAGGACTGGTAGGGCTGTCTTTTGATGTAAGTGGACTACTCAAAGGACTAACGGGACTTGTAAAGTCAGAATTGACGGTCAGAGAAGTTGAAAGAGCTAAACTTTCGGTTTTATTCAACACAGCATTTCTATTATCTGCACTTGCCTTCTCGTTGGCTGCTGGATTAACGACATCGAGAGTGAAATTAGCATGATCCGTGTTGCCATTCGTAACGTTAGTTGTTGTCTTGTTATCGACTAAACTCAGTTTATCTACATCGTCTTTATCATCATTGGCCGAACTATCGCCATCGCGATTTAAATTGGAAAACCCATAAGGCCTGTTATCATTGGATCTCAATTCTAATAAAGAAACAGGACTTGTAACTGCTGACGGCTTTTCAGAACTGTAACCAGATTCAATGATTTCTGGAGCAGATGCGTCATCGTTTTCGGCATTATCTTCAACATCGGCATCACTCTCGTCTATGAATGAATAATAGGGATCGGTATTTATTAACCACGTTCTTTTACAAGGCATTTATACTATTCTGTTTAAAATCAAACTTACCAGATGCACCCAATGAATCTTTACTTTCTTCTAATGTGTGATTTATATTCGATGGAGATGAATTACCGCGGTTCCGGTGTTTTCCAGCTCTTTTTGCAGCTTTCTGCGCCTTTTTCATTTGATGTTTAGAAAGTTTAGGAAGAGGTGCTGGAAGAGAATTTCCCATTGAATCTACTGAATTTTCAATATTATTGATTTTTCTCCTATAAAACAAAAATCGAAATTTATTTTAAGGATTTTTATTGGCAATTATCGTTTAAAATAAATTATATATTACTTTATCACAACAGGCAGTGATTTATCAACCAATACAGGTAAACTAAGATCCAAAAATGGTTCCTCGCGAGTTGAGGTATGACCACATTCCAAACACTCTAATGTCGAGACCAATTCACCACGAAAAGCTCGTTCCGGACCCAAAAATTTCGCATGAGCTTGATTCCCATAAAACTTTACTTGCGATTTCAAATTGCCATCGACATTTCTAGGATTAGATTTTTCAGATAGACCCAATCTTTCTAAAATCACCGTTTGGTATCTCTGAAATTTTGTTAAAAAAAAATACAAGTTGTTAAAAAGTAAGATAGAAATGCTAACAAAATTATTTACCCGAACATCCTCATTGCGAACGGAATCTAGTAAGTGCCTCAAAAGTTCATGAGCATCGTGTTGTCCCCCATCGGTACAATAATTATTTGTTTTTCTCAAAGAATAATACAAATCATCTGGTCGATAAACTTGACCTTGAGAATTTTGCATATCTGAGAGAGTTTTGCGTAAATCTGGTGTGAAAGTAATGGGCTTTTCTAAAACTCCTTCTATAGATGGCTAAAAATTACATATAAAATATTCATTTTGATATCGTTATTTATTGTACCCATTAAATGATATGGAACTTACCAACTCAATCACTTCATCATCGTTAACTTTATGTTTTCCACCAAGTAGTACAAACTTTTGATTAGGCACTTGCAATTCATCCAATACATGGATTAAATAAGGAGTTTGAGCAAGGCATTGCAGTACTGAGTTGAAAAAGCATGTATTGCCTAGATTTACTAAGCCCTACAATTTAAAAATAGTTGTAATTTACACAGCTACTATGTTCTTTCTAAAAATCAAGTATTTCTAAACATACTCCAATTTTTGGTAGGCCTATTGTTTTATTTTTATTTTCATTTACTAAGAGATTGGGAATTTCACTGTGGCCTAGAGCTATAGGAGGTTTTGGTTTAACTTGTTGCTTTGCCTTTGAGCACTTTTTGAGTAATTCAGTAATTTCTTGAACTTTCTTTTTCTGTGTATGATTCCTAACAAAAAAAGACGTTAGATACTTGTTACAGTATTTTATAAACTGCAAATAAAACAAAATACATACTGAATATTAACTGTGTCATCGCATCTGTAGCACCATAGGCTCCATGTTACTGTATCCATTACCAGGCAATGCATATCGCTTCTTGGAACTTTATAATGTTCTATTGCATGACTCATTTGGCTTCGTCCACATGCAACATTTCCACAAAATAAGCAAACCCACATTGTAGGATCATTATATTCCTGTAAATATTAATGTTACATTACTAGAATTGCTAAAAAAAAGTATGATCCTATATTTAATAAAATTTCAATTATTACTTCTTCTTGACTGTCCAAAATGCCCAGCTTTTGACAATCATTACATTTATCACTCAATCTGTCTCTCTGGAGTTTCTTTAGATTTTGAGTATTTATAGCCTTTTTGAAATGAGTACAATTTGGTACTTTCATGTCTACACAGGAAAATTTTACAAATTTATAATCAATCATAAATACGTGATGATTAAAAATTCAACAGGATGATGATTTAATAACAAATTATCAATGTAAAAAAGATATCCTTACTGTAAGTTTCATCGCCAGATTCCGTAGACCCGTCACTTCCAGGCATGCTAAATCCTGATCTACGTTTTGGTTGTTGTGCAATCTATAATTGGGAATATTTTTCTTTACTGTTGTGTAATATATTACATTTGGTATTTAATACTGTTATTCACATAATAACCTTAACAATACATTATGTCTTTAGTTGAAAATATGTTATTTTTAAGAGTAATGCTATCAAATTTGAATTGAAATTTATGGAATCTTAAATAGTTGCCATTTTCTGAGAAACAGAAAATGACTAGCATTTTTCTCTCATTACACTTGAAAATAATAATTACCTTTTTGGGTGATGTTTCTTGTTGCTGTCGTTGTTCTTGTTGTTTTTGTTTTAATATAAACAAGGACATAGGCTGTTGTTGAGAAGATAGTATCGGAGAAAGTTCTTGAGTTTTATTTGCGTTTTCATTGGATATACAACTATTACGGTTGTCTATAATTATAATTAATAAAATGATATAATATTGTAAAATGCATGAAATAGAAAATAACAAATGACTCAGTTAAAAAAATATCATGTAATGTATACTTACTGTTTACTCCATTTCCACTTCCATCCATGTTGATATCGTACTCTTGGCTTTTATTATCATTTTCATTGCACAAAGCATTGTGATCTTAAAAATGCAGAAATATTAATAAAAACATGAAAAATATAATGATATTATATCATCTTTATTGCAACACATACCTTGTTTTTCAAGAGCGAATTTTCGTTCTTCAAACTCATGTAATTTAGAAGCAGTAATTAGGGATCGACCCCCACTAGAAGTTGCTGAACTTTCTTGAGTTGATTCCATCTGCTGTTAAGCACTTGTACTTTGTCCTAACTGTTTTTTCTTCTTTCCACTTTTACATGAATCTGTGCAATTTAACAAGGGTATTTAACATTTGATTAAAAATTATTCTTCATATAAACATGACAAATGCCTAAACTGGATATTAATGAAAATAATGCATCACAGATCAGTTACACTTTTATACCACACACACACACACACACCACACAAATATATATTGTGTGTATATATATATATATGTATATGTATATATATATATATATATATATATATACGAACGTTAAATCGCGAACAATCCTTTCTCATAACATTATTCACAATCAAATTAATAGGTACAAAAGAACCAGTCGTAATTGTCAATTTTTGTCCTAGTGACAATAAAAAAAGCTAATTATACGTACGAGAGAAATCTAAACTGGGTGTCACACGTTCTAGGGGCTTTCGACGAAATAATTAAAACAAAGGGATACATCAAACGGTAATTCACTCATCAGTTATTGTGCAACCTCATAGCTTAATCTATTCACCTGGCGTTTGAATGTTCCTGGATTTCGATTCTCTGTGATATAGTCTGTGTAGTCCCAGAGTATCGTGCAACATGAGTTTTACAGGGTCAAATCAACTCATTGCCTTCTTTTCGCACACAAACCCAAACCAGTACAAACACAATGGCAGTAACAGTTTCCGTTGAATTCACGCGTGGCGCGGAAGTCGTATGACCTTTCCGGAGGTTTTCAGAGGTTATGTATGTTTGTAATGTTGTACTATAATGCGCAGGTGTTAGAGCACATTTGAAAAATTTTCCGGTTGCATATATAACTTCCAATATTCAATGTAATTATAAATCTTTTTCAATAATGAACAGCTAGATGTCATACAGTTATATTTTCACCGTGAATTTTCCAGAAAATTTCATTTTATAAGTTATCGGAACATAATTATAGTTTCGTCCATCATAGAATGTTTCGTAACAATAAATTATCTAACATTTTACTTCACTGGATATCTTTCTTTTATTATTGCAAATTCAAGTTCGTCGGTGTATTAATGGCAGTTATGTAATATGTATAATTCTTTATTCGTTCTTAAATTATAACATGAAGTAGTAATAATAATAAAACTAGTAAACACTATTTATATTTACTATAGTTATTAAATTTGCAGCCATCCCTTAGGAATGTTTATTTTCTCGGTAATGTTTGCAACTTAAGAATTACAGATTTAATACGATAGTACAGCTTAAACATCGTACCGTTAATCAAGTCATTCGTAGAGATGTGCATCAGATTTGAAACAGGACCAATGTTTTTTCCTTTTTTTTTAGCTCAACTTTGTTGGCCTTCGTAAGCTTACATATATATATTAAATTATGTGAAGTCTAAATAAATAGCGTTGATAGCCGCATAGTTATGTAACATATCGTACGAACGATATCTCGCTCGCGCTCTTTATTCTTTTAAATTTCGCGACATATTAATGGCATCCCCCGTAACCATATATAAGCATTTATTTCTAGCTCCAACGCCAGTACAATCTTGGGTATATATTGCTCAGAAGTTGTAATCTTAAAAAAATTGAAAATGAAGTACATATCGATGTTTATACTACTACGTACGTGCTTATAATAGTCATTGGATTTGCAGCTGTTCCATGTGAGTACGTGAAAATTCATTTTTAAGACAATTGTGTTTTTAATATCCTTGATAGGTATCTATCGTATTATTTCTCGTATTTAAGAACAATCCATCGTACAAATTATTTTAAAACAATTTTAATTCCTTTTCTACACAGATGTATCAGCGGTTAAATGCAGAACGCAAGCGGACTGCACATGGGCTTGTTCCGGTAATGGCTATTGCCGAGCAACAAACGCGGCTGTTACCGAATTGTGATTATTACAATTGAAGAAAAGATTCGTAATAGTCATTTGTTAATACGTATATATATATATATATATGGCTGTACCGTTATTACTTATTTGAATATTATTGTTACCATTATTTCCTTTTTCACCGTTATTTGTTCTTTCATACAGAGTTGAAGGAGAAACATATATTTGTAATCAACTCATTTGCGAAATAACGTTTCAAGTCTAATCTTTAGATTTCTGTATATAGTTATATTCTAATGAAAGAAAGTTAACGTGAAAAAATGTTGTATCGAATGAAAACGCATAAACAGATAACTATGAAATTGCTTTGGCTATTGGAAGAAAGAAATATACTGATAACATTGACATGTTAGCTTATGTAATAAACAATTATTTTCATTGTTGCAAATTTATTAATTCTCAATTAATCATCAAAGTTTATAAATCCGTGTAAATTCATCGACATTCGGTTGAATTATTTTTATTTTATTTCTTGCAATAATATCGGATTTGATTTATTGTAGTCACTCGATCAAATTAGAACGGGAATGGCACAAGAAAATGTCACTATATATATAAATATTTTAGTAATTTATACGTGTTTGTATGTATGTGTGGGCGCGTGGACGCTAATTACGCGATCATTTCATTGGCCTTGATACAAATATAGATTTTCCATGAGTGGCAAGGAAAAACAGAGTAACTTTCTAAATTTTGGGAATTGACGTAATCGGGTAAAACTGTAATATGAACTAAGTGTAGTTGTACTATATATGTATACACACGTTATAGCGTTTCATAATAAACCACATTTTTGTTAGCTTATGAATAATAATGCAAATCCAAGTTAGACGTTGGATTTTGCGAATGTAGGTTTATGGGTTAAAATCCAGTAAAGGAACAAATCATTGAGACTGTTAAGGAGATTAATAAACAAAAAGTTGATCATCTCTTTTTCGACGATTACTCATTTTACAGAAATTTACAATAAGAAATCAATTACAAAAATCGCAAATATTACAAGAATTATCGAAAAAAAACATACAATAATATCAAGTGTTTGCACAAAAAAAGTTTTTTATTATTTTTATTTTGTTCTCATTGTTTATGCATAATATATATATGTGGTAGAATACTATTTTGCTACAGATTCATTTTTCCTTTACCTTAATAGAGCCTGTTAAGATGTGAGTTATAAAAATATTGTATATATTATATCAGGACACCATGATCTTTGAATTTTATAAATACATGGAAAATATAAATTGGTTGGATTTTTAATTTCAAATGTCAATGTTGGTAATAATGATGACTACGAACGGCTATATATCGTACTACAGGATATATATAGACATCCTATACATACATCAAACATCGGTATGCAGTATGATACTGCAAGTCGCGGGACTTCACAAAACTCCATATTGAATTTCATTTGTATAACGTAAAGACAAACTTCTTACTTATCAGTTTACATATCTGAATTATTGATAAAAAATGGGGAGAAAAGGTAATAAATATACACATAGCTACATATTTAGACTCTACCTAATCATAAATCAAACACTTTCTTCAATCCAATTATTGCATCAGCTTTACAACACCTCGAATATTACTCGAGTATCTCTACAACGGCCTCGAATATTTAATTAAAATGTATATTGATTTATAGGAGGAAAGAAAAAGGACACTAAGGAGTCTAACCAAGGTACAGGGGGAGGACATCCCCATCAAGCACAAGCTGGTCAGAGCAGCTCTGACTCAGCAAGTACATCAGAGTCCAAAGCCAATAGAAGTTGCCAAGATCCATCTAGTCACCCAACTCAGAGAGGTGGAGATCGGCAATACCAGCAACAAAGACATGGAAGAGGTAGAGGACAAGCTGGAGTAGATGATTCCAGAAGGGGCCATGATAATATTCCAAGAAAGGACAATCCACAACAAGCGGAGCAATTTCCACCAGTAGGCAGAGGATATCAACAACAACAACAACAACAACAACAGTTTCCACCAGTAGGCACAGGATATCAACAACAACAACAACAGTTTCCATCACTAGGCAGAGGACATGAACAACAACAAAAATTTCCACCACTAGGCAGAGGACATCAACAACAACAAAAATTTCCACCACTAGGCAGAGGACATCAACAACAACAAAAATATCCACCACTAGGTAGAGGACATCAACAACAACAACAGTTTCCACCAGTAGGTAAAAGCCATCAGCAACAGCAAGTATTTGATAAACCTGCCTGGGGAGCAAAAGGTGTATCGTCAGTACAGCAACTGCCTCAAGAACAAAAGCCACCGGCACAGAAACAAGAGATACCTGCAAAACCAGTAACTAGACCCATTAATACCTAAGATAAATCTGGGCAAGATAAACTCAATCCGACTATTGGATTCAGGCTATCTTGTCCATATTCAGCTTACATGCTAATGATTTAATTGAATTTCTTGTAATGACTTTTTAAGTCATAAAAATGAGTAAAAAAACATTGTTTAAATGCCATTTTAATTTATAGAAAGCTACATTAGAAGAAGCTACAAAACAAATATCCACAATTTCATTGAAGGTATATGCAATATAATAATTTATTAGTATTATTAATTAACAACAGTATGCATACCAAATTAATTACTTTTTAATTAATGATAATCATAATACTTGATTGACAATTTACACATGTTTTACAGGATGAAGCTACTTCTAAACCATCTCCTGCAAAAGAAGTTGTACATAGACCAATCGAACAGTTGGGTATTCCAAAGCGTAAAAATCCTCTGCGAGCTGGTACTACTGGACAGCGTATACAAGTTTATACCAACATGATGGAAATCAAATTTTTAAAAAACTTTAAAACCACTATTATCCATTATGATGTTAATATTGAGCCAGATAAACCAAAGTATCTTCAGAGAAGTATATTCTATGCAGCTCAGAAAAAATTGTTTCCACATAGATTTCCAGCTTTTGATGGAAAAAAGAATGTATTTAGTGCAGGAATATTACCAATTGACAACCCAGTAAATAAATTAAATTTTTATCATCGTAGTTGATAGGTTAATCGCAGAATTATTCTAATGCATAATCTTCTAATAATTTTAGACAACTACAGAGGTTACTGTTATTAATGAAGATGGCCATGAGAAAGTGTTCTCAATTACTTTTCAAATTGCTAATGAGCTAGATTTATCGTGGCTTAAAAATGTGAAACCAGGTTTGCGCGAAACTGAAAGAAATCAAATCAGTTTGCAAGCTCTTGATATAATACTGCGCAGTGCGCCAGCTTTGAGAGCAACACAGGTCACTTTACAATCAAATTCTAAATAGATATACAAAAGTGCTGAATGGTGTTTAAATGACAATGCATATAATTTTGTATTGTTGATAGGTTGGACGATCATTTTTTACACCACCAGCAGACCGAGTTGCGTCCTTGGGTGGAGGTATGGACGTTTGGGTAGGGCTTTTCCAATCAGCAGTATTAGGATGGAAGCCATTATTGAATGTTGATGGTAAAAGAAAATTTCTGTTAATATTATCTGTTATGATAATATGAATTTGTATTTTGTATTAAATCTTAGTGGCCCACAAGGGTTTTCCGTCACCACAAAGTGTTATAGAATTGATGAAAACAATATGTGGTTGCAATGGACAATATAATAGACAGAATTATAACCAGGGGTCAACTGAATTGACACCGTTCATTATCAACAAATACAAAGAAGAAATAGGCCGATTTTTGAAAGGTCTAAAAGTTGTCTACGAAATTCCTAATCATCCAACTTCAAAAAGAACACAAAGAGTCAATGGTCTTGTTAAGTGTCCTAACGAAAATGTGTTTGAGCATAATAATAGACAAACGACTATTTTACAATACTATGAAATTGAAAAGGGATATAGAATTAGATATCCACAGTTTCCTTGTCTCTGGGTTGGTAATAAAAACAAAAATATTCATGTTCCCGTTGAAGTAAGTTTAAAGTATGGTGAAATATTGACGAAATTGAAATTTGCGTTATATTCATATTTTCATTTTATTTTAGTTATGTACTATCGTCGGTGGACAAGCTACACAAAAAAAACTGAATGAGTCACAAACTGCAAACATGATTAAATATGCAGCATCGGGCACTGAAGATCGTAAAAGGAAAATAATGGATGCGGTAAGCATACAATACCGAAGTATTAATTATTTAAAGACTTATTTCATCCAAATTGTTGATGTATTTTAGTTCAATCATATGGAACATAATAATGATCCATGTATGAAAGAATTTGGCATTTCGGTGAGCGGTGAATTTGAGAAAGTTAATGCGCGCATCTTGGATCCTCCTGCTTTAGCTTATCAGGAAAATAATAAGGCTTATGTTAATAAGGGCGTATGGCGCGCTAACAAGTTTTTGCATCCTAGTCAAGATATTTCAAATGAAGGTACTTGGACTATTTTGAATCTCAATAGATCGACGCAAGACAGAGACCTTTACCATCTTCGTGACGAATTACAAAATATCGGTATGCTTATGTTAACAATATCTCATAATTTCAAGGAACGTCGTGTTATATAAACGTTAAAAAAATAACACAAAATCTATGTGTAGGGTATCAGCTTGGTATGAGCATTAGTGAGCCTATGACTCCTTTCTCGCACATACAACAAAAAGGAAATGATATAAGAGAACTCATCTCATACTTCAATTCTAAAAAAAAAAGTAAATTACGACTGATAATAGTTATTGTGCCAGAAATAAAAGGGCCTTACAGTGAGCATTTTATTTGATGTAAATACGTATAATTGAATCTTATTGGTGTATTGTTTTTATTATATTTTTTACTACAGGCAAGGTTAAGCAAATTTCAGAAATTGATGTTGGCATCCTTACACAATGCTTGAAAGGTAAAACTTTAACAAAGTTGAGTCAGGCTACCACATCTAATATACTTTTGAAAATTAATGCTAAACTGAATGGCATCAATCATAAGATTGCGCCGCATCCAAGGTAAATAAAAATTGAAAGGAAGTGATTTAATACTTGTCGACTTATCAAAGAGACAACCTGGAACATTAAAGCTGATATGTTCTGACTAATTGGTTCAAGTGAAGAGAGCGCAAAAATTAAAAGAATTCTCCGTAAATACAGATTTTAATTGTAAAATTTTATTTTAGTATTACTTTTTAGTTCAGTTTGAACTCATTTTAGACTGGACTGATTATTGAGCGCGAAAAATCGCGATGTTCAAAATGTGTCGGTAATTTTTTTATTTGTAACAAAGTTTTATTTTAAATTTTAAATCTTTAACTTTTGAAATAATATTTTGATTCATACAAGCGTTCAAGTATTAAAATAATTAAGAGGATCCAAAGATTTACTGCGCAATATCTTGCTTGTAATTTAAATTATTAGAACTCATTGGGTTATTATAGTTTGCCAGTTTGCCTTACCCAACCGTGTATGATCGTGGGTGCTGATGTTACACACCCGTCACCAGACGCTACAGATATTCCCTCCATTGCAGCAGTAAGGCTCATGTTCAATTATCTTTCATTTTCATGATTAGGGTTGTATTAATGTTGTAATCTTATTTTCAGGTAGCTGCTAGTCATGATCCTTGCGCTTTCAAATATAACATTGAAATTCGACTGCAACCCCCAAGAGTGGAGATTATTCAGGATTTGACACAGATCATGATAACCCAGTTGAAATTTTTTTATTCAAAGACGAAGCATAAACCACTGAGAATCATTTTCTACAGGTTCGTTAATTTTCTTTTGTATGTCACTTTAATTTTGTACTTCTTGCACAATGTGCTCTTAACAGAAAGAATGTGGTCGTTAAAAATTACATTCAAATTATGATTTTTCATACTTAAAAAAAAATGTTACATTCGCAATCATACGAAAATAAGAATTCGATTCAATATATGTGACTAGACATTACAATTTTAAGACGCAATTAAATCAACATTTCAATAAACTTGTACAGGGACGGTGTTAGTGAAGGACAATTTGCTCAAGTTATGGATAATGAAATCGTTGCTATTAGAAAAGCTTGTCAATCTCTGCAGGACAATTATAAACCTGCCATTTCTTTCATGGTTGTTCAAAAAAGACATCACACGAGGTTTTTCCCTACCTCAAGCAGGGACACTGACGATAAAAATCATAATGTAAAGGCGGGCACAATAGTTGATACAGAAATTACACATCCATCCGATATTGATTTTTACTTGGTTTCTCACGCGAGTATACAGGTGCGTCGACGTATTTCAATTGATAGTTTTACTAAGTTTACATTCTAAAGTCGATATGAATTATTGAATTTGTCAGGGTACGGCAAGACCAACCAAGTACAGATGCTTGCACGATGATTCTAATATGAGCGAAGACGAGATCGAACAATTGACTTACTTCTTATGCCACATGTTTTCTCGGTGCACACGATCGGTATCTTATCCGACACCTACTTATTATGCACATTTGGCTGCATTCAGAGCAAGAGTATTAACACAAGAGTAAGTTTATGCGATTAGGTACAAATGTTAAGAATCTTGCAGTTTTACTACATTTATTTTTATTAAATCTTTCAGTGTCAATATCAATTTGAATAACTTGGCTCAAGAGCAGATCAGAAAATTGACTCTCAAAGAGGATGTCTCAAAAAATACACCAATGTTTTTTGTATAAGATTGTTTTCAAAATAACTTCATATTTATAATTATTTATAATAATTAATGTTTTCAGAGTAAACAATATATTTATAATAATTAATATTGTTTTCAAAGTAAACAATATATTTATAATGATCTATATTGTTTTCAAAATAAACAATGTATTTATAGTTATCTATATACTTTTCCACAACAGCATTTCAACTGGAAAAGTATTAAGTATAAGACATGCGATGGCAATTAGTTTCTTTTTGATAGTGACAAATTGTATTTTTGTAAGCAGATGTGATTATATCGTATAATAATTTTTTGCTTTTCATAATTAGAATATAATTCTTAGAATAAAGTTCTCATAAAAACTGAGATCAGTATCCTTATTTTAGAACCTGATAGGGATTTACTCGTATGCACTAAGTTATCGAAAAAGCGAGTGTCAAAACGATCGATTTGTGTAGACAAACATTCAATTTCCCAGTAAATATTGAAAAGTAAGCTATTATTCTGTAATTACTTCAAATTTTAATATATATGTATTCTTGGCGGCTTTTCACGTTTCACGTAGCAGTAAATATGTAAAACAAAATAATTGACAAAAAAAGCAACGATTACTATTTGTTTAATAAGCGTCGATAAACTCGTCGGGCATTTGTCAGTTGATTTATAAGGCCGATAACGTCATTAAAATCTAACTGAATTTCAATTGAGCTGAAGCGGCTGCTTTCGTAAATAAAAAAAACATCCGAATGAAACACAGAGAAATTATCAACTGATTATTTTATCAAATGTTCAGTTTCTCAGGAAGTTTAACTGACGCGCGTGTCATTATCGAGCGATTCCGTTCTACATTTTAATAATCAGAAACAGTCCAATAAATTTCTCTTTTTTCGAAGCTGCTTTTTTCAAGGAAACCACAACAACTTTCATAATAAATACGATAAGTCGTCTATAAAAGACCGCGATAGGCAAACTCTTGATTATAACGTTACTTCTTCTTGAGTCAAAGTGTGTTGTACCAACTCCGGTTTGAAGTAAGTTACTCGGTATAACAAGTATTTAAAAATACGTTAGTTTTATCGGCTTTTTAACGAAAAATCCAAAGGTTCACTAGATTCAGCATCGTTCACTTGTTTTTTTTTCGTGCAATTATTACCGATCAAACGTGGTTAAATTTTTGAAATTCAATCAAATCAATTCGATTCAACTTGTTATTTGACGTTGTACTTTTATAAATAAAAATACGAAAAAAAAACATTGTAGTAAATTGTGCAGTAGATTAATCGTAAAAAAATGTTGTTGACAGTTACTTGGAGAAAATGCAGCGCCTCAGCTTTATAGTGTTATTAGTCCTGGTGGCATTTGCAAGTGCTTATCATGACTTGATGCAAGGGCAAAGGGAGGTTGGCGATACTCTTCTTCAACAGAAACAAATAGACAAAGATTACAAAACTTTGAGAGTTATCGAACACGTAGAAACCATATTAGGCGATGGAAATCATCGAATTACTCGTATCGAAGCTGTTGATTACAAACAGAAAAAAACAAGTGCTACACCTCACGTTGTTTCGGGTGGAGTTGGACAGTCACACGTCACGATCAAATTTATAAGCGAACGTGGGCATGGCATTCATTACATTCTCAAGGTTTATGGAAAACATTACTGAGTCTGTTTTCCGTGTATTTTCTTGTCAATTTAGCTATTAATCATGTACCAAACCAAATTATTCGATTAATTTTTTAAATAAATTATTCGCTTGATTTTAAGACTGTTGCGTATTGATTATAACACGACAAATTTTTATTTTATGATTCTCGAACAAACATACGCGTAGTTGTCGCGTCAGCGTGCGAGTCTCGTTCAATCAAATCGAACGTTATTGGAATATGTTTATTACGCGTATAAAATCTTGCGCAATACATTTTTTATTTATAGCTCGTTGTGTAATTACGGCACTTTGTTATCGTCGTCAAGATCTGTTTAGAATCAAACTGTAAAACACGAAACCACAAAGCAATAACAATGCGAAATATCGTATTTTACTGAATTATTTTTATAGCTAATTTGTCGCGTTATTCCCGTTCAAACGAAATTTCTCTTTTGTTTCGTTTCGGTGTTTCAATAATTACCCGAAACTCTGTCGGTATTTAAATGACGTCACTATTTTCAAGGAAATAGCGCGAGCTTTTGAACATAAATACGCATGATAAATAGTCTATAAAAGTCCGTGATCGAAGAGAACAGTCGATTGCTACATTGCTCCTTGCGAAGTCAAAGTGTTATTGGTCTAGAAATTACGAAATAAAGTAAGTTACGCAATATATTGAGTTACTGCGATTGCGTTAATTGTACTTAACGCATTATTTCGAATATAAATCGCGTCGTTGAATAATTTGTCCATTTCGCTTGGATTGAAACAAGATCGATAAATAAACTATCGATCTTATTGTTCGTGTTAATTTATGTCTGCAGAATGCAGCAGAGTTACGCGCTTGTAATCTTATCAACTATACTGGTGTCGACTAATGCCTACAACGACGTGTACCTTGGTCAAAGGGAACCCGATGACTTTTTGCTCGAACGAAAGAAAATCGATAGACATCCCGATAGTCGTTCGAACGTTGCCAAGATTCTCGAATTTACCGATCCAATTTCACTCGATGACAACTGCAAGATTACACGTGTTGAAATCATCGATTATCAACGTAAAGAGACCAACGCGAAAGCTCGCGTAATTACAGGTGGACCTGGAAATTCTTCCGTAACTATTAATTTTGTAAGCCAACGTGGACACGGTATACACTTTATCGTCGATATTTACGGAAAGCGTAACGTCTAAACCGTGCGTTTCCGTTTAATCGCGTTAGACGAGGAAGATACAGCTAAGTTTTTTTAGAAAATATCGATAAACGCGTAATTTTACGCTTATAGCGAATGTAGGAAGCTCCTCTGTGCAATCAGTTATTCGTCCGTTCGTTATCGTTCTCTAACTAGTCAACTTGGATGCGCACGACTATAATTACTTGTCCTCTTGTCAGTGTCAGTCATAGCGTTCCTCTTGCAACTTTCGCATCAAGTAAGTTGATTGATTTTTGGACGTACTCGCCTCTTAATCTATACCTACGACTCGCCATTTACGTAATGTAATGCACGTCCTTTATCGTTGTTAGACGCGCCCAATTTTGAATACATACGTGTATTATGGTTATTTTAAACGATATCTCGGTTAAAAATTTGCGTAAGCATGCGAAACCTACCTTACGCCAGTTCACAAATATTAACTTGTATATTCCTAATTGCACATCGCTATTTCGCGATAAATATAGGATTAATCATAATTCTATGTTGCTTACAAAATTGAACCCTCGCTGTTTTAACGTATAATATATATTTGGATTCGGGTTTATTCAACGTTTATAGAAAATATTACCGAGTTTGCTTTATGTGTACTCTCTCGTGAACTTAGTCATTAATTATGTACCAATCGAATGTAAACTATTTGATTAATTATTGATGTGTATGTATATAGATATATATTTGGATTCGGGAACGCGCGAGGTTCGAATATCTAGCTATACTTGAGGTTCACTAATTGAGATGTTTATTGTATAGCTACAGTGATCCGGTCAGAGATTCAACGTAACTACTCAGAGCGGACTGACTTTATTGTCGACGAAGTGGCTCTATTTATACCCCTTTTCAGGCTGTTTATAATTAAGGGTTTAGCGACGATCCAAAAGATTACGTAGGAGACCAAATCAATTATGATTCCTCGGTTCATTGATTGCTGGAAATCATTTCGAGAGATTAACAGTTGCTTGCGAGGCTGTCTGGTGGTATCCTTAAGGGGCCGTGACTGCTCTGGCGGGAGCGGAGATTGCCCCCACGTATATACACTTAGTTTCTCGATGATAGTTTTTAGTTATTTTTTTGTAATAGATGTTTTTTTCAAATATTTAAAGATGACTTAAATTAAAATTGCGAGGGTTCATTTTCTAACCAAAATAGAATTATAATTAACCCGATATTCACCGAGAAATACACGTTTTTCTTTATCATACACGACCTACGTGTTTCTTTATTTTTCATTAAAAAACTACGAGGGTTCGATTAGAAAATATACGTTTTTCCGAATGTACAATTAGAAATATACAAGTTAGTATTTTGATTCTTTCGTATACGTAATATTTGTAGACTGGCGTACGCATCGGTGTACGCACGTGCGTATTGCAATGAAATTATTCAGTGTTACGATCAAAAGTAACACACCGATTAATGAGCTTTCTCTCGTTTTCCTCGTGTAGCTTGATTATTTGTAGAATCGTCGCGAAAAGCTCAACAGCCAAGAAAAAATGCAACGCTTCAACGTGATAATTCTACTTGGTCTAGTGACATTTGCAAGAACGGATAATAATTTGTCGATTGGTCGTAGAGAATCTGGTGACCGATTATTTCAAGAGCAAAATATTAGAAAAGGTGGACGACCTTGGTCGATCGAAGAAGAAGCGACAATTATGGGTGATTACTGGATTACCTTTGTCGATGTTGTCGATCTTAAGAAGGAAGAAACTAGTGGCATTCCTCTTATCGTTTCGGGTGGACCTGGACATACTTACGTTGCGTTAAAGTTTGAAAATAAACGCTTTCACGGAATTGATTTCCTTGTCAAAGTTTACGGAAAACCCATTTCATAAAGTTTTTCTTCTTTACAAAATTACAATGAAATATACAATGCTTTACTCTTGCAAATAAACATTTTTTACGTTTCACGTTGTACTTATTTATTTGTTCGATAGTGTCGTCGTAAAATAAAATCGCCTACCTCCGAAACTTGGCTATTCTATTTTTACCCAAAATAACGTTATTTATAAAAGCGTTAACGCTTGGACAAGCCATTTTGTATTTCCTTTCAAGTTAGTTGATTGATTATAGCGTGAAAATACATTTTGTATAGAATCTACACTGTAACATCGTATACGTGTACGTGTGCATCGATGTTTATCACATGCGCTTTTGTTACTGGAACGTTGCGTAATCGTGACAATGAAAAAAATAAAGCAATCATTAATGAGTTTGTCATTACATGAATTCTCGTACTTGTAATCATACAACGGTCGACTAAAAAAAAACACAACAATTACATTTTTACGAAAAGTACGGAAGCTTCGTTCAACCAAATGCTCAGTACACTTGCTGCTTCTTTACTGGTTAAATCGTGAATTTACGCGGTATAGTTAATTTTCATCGTAAATTCTCTAGTTGTTACGAAAAAGTGGTTTGTTTACAAAAAATAACACATCGAGTGAAGCTTGTAATCGTCAGCGACGATTATTTTGGAAATCTGCCAAAAAAATAGTCTTTCTGATCAAGTAATTTCATTTGTTTAAAACATGAAATTGACGAAATCGATAACGATCGTCAAATAAATATTCTTGAAAATAAATTCATAAAGATATATCTTTCTCGATCAACAGTATAATCCTCGGTGAAGAACTAAAAAAAAAAACATGCAACGCTTCGTACCAATAGCCTTGTTAGCCATCGTGTCGTTCTCCAATGCCGATCGCGATTTAATTATTGGCGAAAGAGAATCTGGTGATCATTTAATAGAACAAAGACAAGTAGAGAAGGATTCTTGGCCTTTCATGGTTGTCGAAAAGACCGAAACAATAATGGGCGATGGAAATTCCATAATCACGCGCGTTGAGATTATCGATACTAAGAAAAAGGAAACTAGTGCCAAACCTGAAATCCTCTCGGGTGGACCTGGAATGTCTTATATTACCGTCAGGTTTGAAAGCGAACGTGGACACGGCATTCACTATATTATCAAGGTTTATGGGAAACGTGCTTACTAATCGTCTGCCCATATTTGTACTCTCTACAGAATTGTTCAACAACGTTCTACTTTCGGTCAATTTTTATAGATTATACTCGTTCTATCACTTGTACATTTTTTCACACTGAAAGAAAAGAAAAAAAGACCAAAATATGGAGGTTCAAAAAATCGTTGTATACCTTTATTGTCAAGTTCAACAAAATAAATAACACCAACAGCTGTTTATAAAAGAACGAGTAATTGTTTATTTGAAAACATAAATTGCGAAGGTTAAGCAAAGTATTGTTAATAATATTTCGATTTAGCTACAACAACATTCGGTAGAAAAACAAACGAGCAATCCTTTAAGAGAATTTGTATTCCTCGCGTTATAAATATCGACAAAGGCTGACAAACGCTAAAAAGATACGTAACGATGTTTTTAATAATTTCGTTGAAATTATTTGCAGTGAATTTATAAAAAAAAAAACAAATATTGGGCTTGCAAGCTACTCGTCTTGTATTCAGATATGAATAAAAATAAAGATTTTAAAATGTCAATGACTCGTCTGATATATTTATTTTCTTCACAACTATCGACGTCATCGATTAAAAGTTTGCCACCCTTTATACCAACGATTAATTTACGCGTTAAAATACAACCTAATAAGCGCAGTGAACGTTTGAAAATGTTTAGAAAATACACTAACCGTCTGTCAATTTGTCGTCACGATGGCGGTGCTTACCAAACATCACGAAAAAAACTTTTGGGTGTTTCAAACAAGTGTGCATTGATAACGACAATACGAACTTGAAAGGTCGCCAAGTTAATGATTCACTTATCCCCTCTTTAAAATTTGTTTTGCTTCCATCGGGATCTCTATTGTTGCAAAGTTTCGTCCTAACTGTCATTCGACTGCGCGCATTCAGCGACTGAACAGCTCATTTGAATTGCAGCAGAGAGTGTTTTTGCGTTTCCTGATTCTTATATTCGGATTCTTATAATTAAGCGATCATGCCGAAAAAAGGTAAAATAAATAAACTATTGTTCCTAGTTGCTACAATTTAAAAAATAAAATATTCATCGGTGTTCTTTTCCACTGCGTCATGTAGTATTTATATTTACAACGCGAATAATTGGCTATTCGATCAATCTGCCCATCTGACGTACGATTGATTCGCTTGTTTCAGAGCATATTTTTCAAAAGTATTCACGAATACAATTACCGGTCTTTATAAAAAAAAAAAAAATTTATAAAACTATCACTTACAATGACACATTTTCGAATATTTGCGCTAACCGTTGATTGCTTCGTAATTTGTAACGTATGTAAAGGTAACAAGAAAAGAAAGTCTCAGGGAGTCTCGAGCACAGGACCCAATCAAGCGCAAGCACCTGAAAGTAGTTCAGAAACTGCTGCTGCTGAAGCTCAATCTCCAACTGAAGCCGTAATCGAATCTTCGTTAAATAGAACACCCACGTTAGGTTCATCTCGGACACCTCAAAAAGTTGAATCTAAAGTACCAACAGCTTTTGTTCCGCCACCTAGAAGGGAAACGTCGTACGAGGCAGCACCAAATGCATGGCAAACCTCCAAATTAGTTCAATCGAGTCAGGCCGCATGGCCAATGTTGGGTCAAAGACCGACTCCTACAGGCCACGACCGAAAGCCTAGATTTAGCTCGAGTTCTAGTTCTAGCTCTGTACAAAGTCCAAGTCCAAATGTAGGTACCGTGCCATTGCAACAGGAAACATCGTCGAGTCCAACGGTCAAGGAAACCCAAGGAGAAAGTGGATCTTTCGTAACACCACCCGATGCACTTGCAACGGGGAAGTCTCAGAAAACACAGAGTCCAAATGTATGGAAGGCCCGCAAAGGAAGTGGACCTTTGAATCCACTAACGTCAACTCAAACGTGTCATTCGTCTACAGCGGAGCAGCCTCAACAGAAAACACCGAGCCCAACTGCATGGCAAGGGAAAGGTATCACAAGCCCACTAAAATCACCTCAGTCGCCAACTTCACTTCAGATAACACCCCAAAAGCCTGCGGCTTACGCTAGACAAGTAAGCAGACGCTTTACGACTACAATTTTCGGCAAATGAACAATCGATTTAACGATATTACTCTTTACAGGTGTCTGATCTTGAGAGTGTTACCGAAGCGTTATCCGAAGCAACATTGCAGGTATAAAACGACGTTTTTACAACTTTCTTTTTCGCAATTATCGAATGTCAATAGTTTTATTTAACACGGTGTATTTCATGCGTGTACGTCACGATTATGCCGTTGACGACATATTGTTATAGGAAAAGCTGCAAACCACTCCCAATAAACCTACTGTAGCAAAGAAGGCTCCAACGCCTTTACATCCTATTACACCGCGTAAAGATGCCTACAAAGCTGGAAGTCTGGGGAAGAAAATACAAGTTTATACGAATATGATGAAAATTGTTTTTGAACCGAATTTCAAATCAAACGTGATTCATTACGACGTTGATATTGACCCAGACAAACCCAAATATCTAAAGAGGAACATTTTTGACAAAGCTAAAAATCTATTGTTTCCAAACAGACATCCAGCGTTTGATGGAAAGAAAAATTTGTATAGTGCAGGACCTCTACCTATAGATGATCCAGTAAGTACGGTCAATTGTCGTTAGAGATTAACGAAATAATAAAGCATCCTTCGCTACAATCACGCGTACTCTTACTAATTTTACAGAAAACTGTAGAAATTCGTGTTCTCAACGAAGAAGGCAACGAGAGAGAGTTTAAGATTACATTTAAAAAAGCTGCTGAACTTGACCTGTCTTGGCTTCCACATGTAGCACCTGGCCTAAAACAAACTGAATGGAATCAGAGCTGCATGCAGGCTCTTGATATAATAATGCGCATGGCTCCATTGTTAAAAGCCACACCAGTTAGTTGATAAACAAATCGATCGATCAAACGTCAACGCAGTCTGTATAACTTTGTATATTTAACAGGTTGGCCGATCGTTCTACAACCTACGAGTAGGCGATACAAATAAATTAGGAGGAGGCATGGATCTCTGGACTGGCCACTTTCAATCAACAATTTTGGGCTGGAAACCATTTTTAAACATCGATGGTAAACGTTGGTTCGTTCATTAAAGTTTATTTGTTTTTCGCGATTTAACGTTATTTCTCTCTCTTGTTAATCCAAGTGGCGCACAAAGGATTTCCAACACCCCAACCAGTTACGGAATTCGTCAAATTGAAGTTGTGGGAGGCGAGTGCGGCACAGCAAAACCGCGGTGGTGGAGGTCAAAATCAGAACCGTGGTGGTGGCCAATATCAGAACCGTGGCCGTGGCGGCGGTCGTGGCGGTAGTCAACAACAGTACGGCGGTCGTGGTGGCGGTCAACAACATCACCGTGGTCGTGGTGGTGGTGGTCAACAACAATACGGTCTCCGCGGTGGTGGTCAACAAATGTACGACGAGAGGAATACTGGCGGTATCACATTTACCCCCTATTCGAACGTTGTATTACCGGAGGTTTTGCCCAAGCCGTTGCAGGACGAAATAATCGCGTATTTGTCTGGTTTGAAGATCCACTACGCAATCCCTAACCACCCAGGTTCGCAAAGAATATACAGAGTTAACGGTTGCGCTAAGAACGCCGAAGAAAATAAGTTTGAGCACAACGACACGGTTTGCACTGTTTCCGAATACTACCGCACTGTCAAAGCATATCAAATTCAATACTCAAAATGGCCTTGCCTTTGGGTTGGCAACAAGACAAAGCAAATTCACGTTCCCATGGAGGTAAGTTTGAGCAAAGTTTGATGTAAAAGAAGCGTACAACGAACCTATGAGAAAAAGCCACGACATTCGTTGATTCGATTGTATTTTAGCTTTGTAAAATAATCCCTGGTCAGGCTACGTTGAAAAAGCTGAACGAAGCACAAACTAGCTCGATGATTAGACACGCAGCAACGGGCACTGAAGAACGTAAACAGAAAATAATGGATGCGGTAAGTCAGGCTAAATTTTAGATTGTTGATGTTTTATATTTTATTATTCATTCGCAGTCGACTAATGTTTTTCTTTCAGTTCAACAAGATCGACTTCAATCACGATCCATGCATGAAGGAATTCGGCATTAGCGTGGATGGACAATTTATTAAAGTTGACGCTCGGATTTTAGATCCCCCAAATTTAACTTACAAAAATAACAAATACGTTTCCGTCTCAAAAGGAACGTGGCGTCCGGAACTCTTTCAGAACCCTAGTACCTTGATTGCCAACGACAAAAGTTGGTCCATTTTGTACATGTGTAGACGTAACGAAACGGAGACTATGGAGTTCGTTGATAGACTAAGAAGCGGAGGTGCTAGATTAGGCATGAAGATTGGAATACCACATCCTACGATTATGGACGTAGACGGGAGACAGAAGCACAGCAGTCTAATTAACTTGCAGACCTATTTTACGGACTGCAAGAAGAATAACGTGAACCTAATAGTTGTTGTAATTCCAGATACTAAAGGACCGTACAGTGAGTATTTATTTATTTCTTTACGTTTATGCCGATACTCGATAAACATCGACGAATCACTCGTTTCAGGCTGGGTTAAAAAAATGTCTGAATTAAACGTAGGAATACTAACACAGTGTTTAAAAAACAAAACTATTTTCAAGGTAAGAACCGAAGCGTCTCAGTCAACAACGACAAATATTTTATTAAAAATCAATGCCAAGTTGAACGGCATTAATCACGCGATAGCACCAGACGCTAGGTAAGCGACACGTGTAAATACCTAGAAACCGATTATCTTTGAACTTGGTTCAATTCCTTCGTTTACTCTAGTTTGCCTTACTGCTTTCGGAACGCGTGTATGATTGTGGGCGCTGATGTGACGCACCCATCTCCAGATGCCAAAGATACTCCTTCCATCGCAGCGGTAAGATTAGATGGACGTTCGACGGTCGAGCGAAAAATGGATGTACTTTAAAAATAGACCAATTGGCTTTCTTTCAGGTGGTTGCTAGTCACGATAAGAAGGCCTTCCTATACAACACCGAGATCAGATTGCAGGCTCCAAAACAGGAAATTATTGGAGATCTCGCCGATATTATGACACGACAACTGATGTACTTTTTCAATCAAACAACAGAGTGGCCGCAAAGAATAATTTTCTACAGGTAATTGTTTTTCTCTTTGAGACATTGGTAAACTTTCGAGAGAGAAAAAAAATCCCTAAATAAATGGTAGCATCTACGTTTGAGGCAGACAGCACATTGAAATATTTCCAGGGATGGCGTTAGCGAAGGTCAGTTTCAACAAGTAATGGGGGAAGAACTAATGGCTATCAGGAAAGCTTGCACGACAATCGAAAAAAAAATTGGACAGCGATACAAGCCACCAATTACGTTTTTAGTTGTGCAAAAGAGACATCACACAAGATTGTTCCCTACCTCGGACAGAGACAGCGACGATAAAAATCACAACGTAAAGGCTGGCACTGTCGTCGATACGGAGATTACTCATCCAACCGATATTGACTTTTACTTGGTGTCTCACGCGAGTATACAGGTGCGTCGACGTATTTCAATTGATAGTTTTACTAAGTTTGCGTTCTGAAGTCGATATTTATCGTTGAATTTGTCAGGGCACGGCGAGACCAACCAAGTACAGATGCTTATGGGACGATGCTAACATGAGCGAAGATGAGATAGAACAGTTGACGTATTACTTATGTCACATGTATGCTCGCTGTACGAGATCGGTTTCGTATCCAACGCCAACCTATTATGCTCATTTGGCAGCTTTCAGAGCACGAGCGTTAACATACGAGTATGGCTTCGTCGATATATTTATTTATTTTGAGCTTTATTTCGATGAATTTGCCCTGTATTTATTCGTTGATTTTCAGAGTGGCGATCGACATGAAGAATTTACCCAATGAACAGCTTCAAAAATTGACCTTGAAACAAGATTTACTGAAGAAAAATCCAATGTTTTTCGTATAACTTGACTAAAAGCTCGTCCCGATACGTTCAGATTACAGTCTTGAACGTTTGAAACTTCAAAAACAATCCTCCGATCTTTTTTGGCTAATTTTGTTTACGAAACAATGCTTAACGTTAACAACAAATCTCTAATGATAAATTTCCGAATAAAAAATAAACAAAAATTACACTTTATTTAATCTTTCTCCGAGCTATAACGAAAGTCATCGAGCTCTCGCACGTAGAGGAGAGGGGATCGAGCGCGGAAATGAAACTCAGCAAAGTTGCATGTATGTGATAGTTGCGCGCACACCACGGCGACGTGCATTTACCCATGAACGTAAAGATGGCTTCCTTCGATCCGGACGGTCTGAGTGCCGGTGTCTGTATTAGTCTCTAGCCGACGTTGCGTTTTAACCATCCAATCGAAAAATCGTGCGTATTTAGACGTATCGCGTTATAGTTGATGAACTAGTATGATCGATACGTTTGCGAAAGTCTAAAGCTTTCACCATTTTTTTTGCTGATCGCGAGACCTCGTCTGCTGCTGCTGCTGCTGCTGCTGCCGCTGTGTGAGTGTGTACGTGTGTGACAATTGACAACAATCAATTGGAAAAAAGTAAGTAGAACGTGGACAGTCGACAACATTTTTATTTTAATTGTTATCGATATAGCTTGCGAATAAAGTACAAAATAGGGCATTTGTTGAAGAATAAAAAAACACGTTCAAATCGAACGGCGAGCAGAGCACAGCTGTGGATAAATGTGCATATCTCCGGGAGGTCGTTGCCCGATGATGCGCGCGCGCTCGTTCCTGTGCACGTCGTCGATTTCGTTGTCGTGCTAAGGACCTAGACTGCGAGGTCGCAAGAGGGAGGGATCACCTTGGTCAAATATTTTTTATATCGTTAACGTTCTTATAGTTTCTAATAAATGACTCATGTTTTTTTAATTTGTTAAAAAATAATTTTTCTTATCGTTACATTTTAATTAAATAGTCGTTTTTTTACACGCTGGAATAGTCTCGAATAATTTTGTTCTTCGTATAATGGGTCAGAATGCAGACGCACACACACACTCACACACACGCGCGCGCGCGCGCGCATATATACACATACATGTATATACAACAAACTATCCATGCGCATATGCGAGAGATTCTCTCTTCCATTCATAATATAGGCCGATTAAAGATTGGTATTTCCTGGTATTGGAGGTATTCAAGTAGTGTCGAATAGACTCGTCGAGATTGCTACATTTGTATCTAAGTTTGACTTGAATCGTCATTAATAGAAATTGTTTGCACGTAAACAATATGGTACGATATTTTAAATTAAATATCAAATTAAATCAGTTTACGTTAAATAAACGCTTATTCGTGATATTTACTTTTGATTCGCGACTTTAACAACTCGCTGAAGCATCGTTATTTTTTCAAAGAAAAGCATCGTACTTTATTTGACGTTTTATCGTACGTTTGAAACGAATACAATTGATAAAACACAACGAGAAAAAAAATAATAAGTTTTGGTAAAAACAGCATTTAATATAAGATTTAGAACTTTGATAAATGTATAATAATAGCTATGTAACCTTGTCGAGCTCTCACGTCATTTATTAATCGTTCATTAACATTACAACTTCAATTAAAACGTTCAAGTTTCCACTTGTATTATTCCGTAGTATTAAGCATCAACGAACGACTTTGGATATCGATATACCCTTTTGCGCAGAGATTTAAATACGTTTCAAGTGTACATTAAAACAATCTACTTTTATCCGTAACGAAAGTATTTCCCAAATTCAAATATATGTGTGTGTGTGTGTGTGTGTGTGTGTGTGTGTGTGAGTACGTGTGTATAATTTGACAAGGACAATTGCAAATATAAAAATAGAAGTGCCGTCTCGTATTGCCGAGAAAATCTCGATGAAAGGGTGTATTAGTTAGCTACAAAAAAAAGGTAAAGTACAAGATATACATGTATATTAAACAAAGAAGTCGCGAGGCGAATGGCGGTTTATATTGATTGGAAGCCCTCATCTCAGTCTCTTTTCTCCGTGTTATACCTCGTGTGCGCGTAGAGGGGAAGAGAGAAAGGCGCATGCTTTTGCGTCGAGGGTGCATGCGCAGCATACCATGTTGACGTCGTGTGACCTCCCTACAAAAGCTAAAAAAGCGCGCAGTTGAGAGCTTGCTCTCGCTGGTGGCAAGGGTAAGTTGTTGTTACGGTTCCGTGATATCTATATATATAAGCTTCTCGATTTTTCTCTCCGTCCGATAGCAATTCCTATGTACTTTTTATCTTTTCAATGTTGTCCAGTGCGTCGCAAACTTTTTTATAACGTGCGTACATACGAATGAGTGAGTGAGTGGGTGAGTGTGTGTGTGTGTGTGCTTTTTTGTGCTTTTCATTATCCTTTCTCAGTTAGTTTCATTATGGGGATAAAGTATCAACGTGTTCCTGCGTTGTTTACCTTTCCTATTTTGTTTCGTTTGTTTACGCGATGACTTGCTCGTTGTGCGTGTGTTTTGGAAGGTGTATACCCGTGTATTTTTTCTTAATGGGCGTATTTACTCGTGTTTTACCGTGCACTACTTGGTCGTTCGCTGTGATCTCGAATTATTGACAGAGATCAACTACGTGTAATTTGTCTTTCACGCGCATTGGAGGTCACGTCGTTTGTCGTGGGGATAGTAGTCGCGTATCAATGTAATTTTCTTTCTCGTTTGTTTTCGAACGGATAAAAACAAAGATTTCACCGAGTCGTAACAGCCGTGTGCCCAACCTTGACTCGTACTACTTGTTTTCCTGTTCAGGGATAATTGGTACGCTTCTTTTTTCTCGCGGTTGCGATATATCAACAATTACTTTAGTTAGTGTCTTGTCATTTTTACTTTTTGTAATATTCGTTACTTGGTAAATTGTCATTATCGCAAAGTAATCCAATAAGTGATAAAAGTCACGAAGCCAACCTTGATTCTTGTACTACTCATCCCGTATACGTGTAATAATACATCAAGCCCAACTTACGTAAATTATTTCGTTCAATTACGCTTTCTGTCGTTCGTTGGATAATAGTTCTTTTGCAAATGATATCTACTTTAGATAAACCTCGATCTTATTACCAAGGTCGTTGTTTTTTACCTTTGTCCAATTATTTAAAGGGTATACGATTTAAAGGAACGTTCCGATTCGTTCGATCGATACGATCGCGTAAACGCGTGCGATTTTACATCGTTTCAATCATCAATCCTATCAATTTATTTATGCTTAAAAATGTAATATTTTTCTTATCGTTAAAGTTTAGCTAAACAACGATGAAAAATTATGTTTAGATTTGAAGAAGCCAGGAGCAGTCAAAGGATACTATGCAAGCGTAATCGGCCAAGTGTAAAGAGCAACTATCGCGTCGGTCAACCGACGGAAAGTGAGCTGGGAAAGCTCGCGTAAGGCCCAGTCGTTGTAAGAGTAAGGAGTATTGGGGCGGGGGCGGCCCTCAATGCTTACACTACGGCTGGTGTCGACCCATTTCCTGAAACAACCATAGGCTGTCTACAGCCATTAAATAGAAGACATAAACATGTGCCGCGATCGGGACATGAACCCGTAAAAAAAGGAAGGACAAACAAAACAAAAAAAAAGCCGTGCAAAAGACAAATACACCATATACAGACTCTCGATATTTCTTTCTTTAATTTGTTTCTTAATTAATAGTATACTTACAAAACGATACGCGTGGTTCTTGTTGTTTGCGTTTTTGCTTTAAAGTTCAAGAGCGAAAGAGAGAGAGAGAGAGAGAGACAGACAGAAAGAAGAATATTTTCATTTTTTAATTGACTTCGAGACTCGACATTTGTCGGCGTTTTCGGAAGAAAACGCTCGATAGCACGGCGTCGACTTTATCCGATAGTCGACTAGTCGACAAGGTTCAACCTGTGGAGAGTCGCGAAAGAGTGTATTGTAAGTATTTATATTCCATCATTATTCATACGTTAACTTGATCTTATTAATTACGATTAAATTATTCAGTGCGGCAGTGGGTCGCGGTGCAGGCGGAGTGGGATGCGAGGTCCAGAGTCATCACAACCATCGCAGCAACAACATCAGCAGCAGGAGCAAGCTAACATCGAGACGAAAGATGAATCACGCCTAGCAAGAGTAAAGCGAGTACTATTAGGTCAACGTGGGAATAATGCATCGACAAGTAACGACAATTCAATCGTTGGACGTGTAGGATTTGGTTTTGGCATAGATCTCGAATCAGCTGAACGACATAATGAAAGTGGTGTACCGTTTGTTATTTATCGTCTATGCAATTTCATCGAGACGCATGGATTTCAAAATCCAGCGCTTTTTCGACTTGCCGGTGGTAGTAGCAAGTTAGCCGACAAATTGAGATTGGCTTTTGAAAGGAAAGGCGATGCTGATTTGGAAGGGGCTGGCTGCCCCGCCACTGCTGCTCTCTTACTTCGGCAGTATTTAAAGGAGTTGCCAAGAGCTATTGTCGGGGCTACTTGCGTCTCCAAGTTACTTCAACTTCATGCGAGTTAGTATTTTTTTTCTTTTCTTCCATTCGTGTTTTTATATACGCGCGTGTTGTTTGTTTGTTTGTTTGACACACGTGCCGTTCCAGAGGCGATTAATCTTGAATTGATAAACTTGATCGCTACGATGATGTACATCTATCTTTGGACACGGGGTACACCCCGACCTGTTTGTTTACTTTCTTTGCCAAACTTTTTCTTTAATGTCGTGCCAAGCCTTTTTCTGTTTTTTTTTTGTTTTTTTTTTTGCCGCGTGTTTATTTAATACTCCGAACGAGAATCAATTAATCAGGTAAAAACGATCTCACTTGCCACGCGTGACCGATATTTTAACCGTCTAGACTACACTTTCTCGCTATTAATGCGATCCAACGGTTTTTTTAATTTGTTACATTTGACTAAAATAATCGGCCAATCCGTTTATATCGTCAAGATACACGTGTACGAAATTTAGAGTCCCCTCCCCCCACCCTTTTTATCGTAGTTGTTATCAATAATAAAACAAATTCACAGATAAGATACTAAAGCTCAAGTCAGAGTTGAACGAACTCGTTCATTGAAGTTTGTTGTTACGTGTCGTTACAGACGAAAGAATCAAGAGTCGTGAGTGTTGGATCGACAAAACACGCGATCTACTGGCAAACGAGTTAGGACCAAAACAAAGACGATTACTGGACTATTTGGTAAATTTTCTCAGTAGATTTGAAGCACAACATGGATGTGCCGCTGGTGTTTGCGGTATTTTTGCGCCCATCCTCCTGCCCCACGTACCACCTGCTACGGTACTCCTTCGAGATCTAATGCTCGATGCAGCTCTTATCTTTCCCGATTACACTAGGTAAGCTTTCGTATTGACTAATATTAATCTTTGGTTGTATGGTCAATTTGACATTTATCAAGTGCGAGTTGAGTGTGAAAATAATTTATCGTCTTCTTTTCTCTGTAATTGCCGATGAATTAATTATTCTTGCATCAGCTACGAATGAGTCTTCGAACGGGAAAAATATCTAATTCTAAAAATACACCGTAAAAAATAGAAACTGTTTTATTCGATGCGCAGCACCGAATTCATTGTGTTTTCTTTCAATTTTAGAATCCTTATGGAATACGCGTCGTTAAGCGGTATTTTACATTTCCAATAAAAACACAACGATAAAATCCAATAATAGCGTTAACGATGTGTTTCTAATACGCCTGATCGTTATATCGAACTCCACTACTTAAAACAATTTCTCGACGTTGTAACATGCGAGAACAAGAGAGAAAAAGCTCGTACGCGAATTGGACATTTCAACATTGGCTATACTAGAAGCAGATATTTACGAATGTTAAACCATAAATATGAATCAATGAAAAAAATATTATTACCGGGAAGTCGATTCTATCCCTCTTGTACGATAGCTTGTTATATTCGATCAAAACATCTCGTGTTTAATCGATTGATTGCGAATACTCTTCATTTTTCTTCTATATAGTATATATAAGAGAAAGACGAGTTAACAATCTAGTTTCGATACACGATATCCGACTTTAATACTTAATGTCTTTAAATATCGATCCGTTACGCAACACCCGTATACCAATTGTTGTTGTTTTTTTTCTCATTCTTTTATTGTCTTTCCATTGTGCAGGCAAGTTCTATTAAGAATAATATTGAAAAAGGTCAATTAATCGTGGAACGTATCAAGGTTTTATTCGACGAGAAGGCAGTTTTACATAAGGACTCATTTTTTTCCGCGAGAAAAATATATAAAAACAACGATACATGCTTGTACTCAGTCAGGGTCATTGACGATAATGCCGAGTTGGCTTCCGAATTACGGAGCTTTAGAGGTAGATGCAAGGTTTCGTCGAGTGCGATGTCTCGTAGTCTTACGATCGCGTAATTTTCTAATGGATTTATTACACTTTTATTTGCAGTTGTTCGTTCTAATTGGAGTTTCTTTACGTTTTTTTTTTCGTTAAGTAATTTATTTTTGCAAAAGTTTTTAATAACGCAAGAAATGTTTGTTATTTACGATTCAACTTACGAGAACGAAAAATGAGATCTTCAATAAGGTAATAATATTCGTATCGATGATACTCGATAATTAGTTTCTTCTTCGGAGTTTAATGCACGATCGATAGAAAAGAAATTAAGCTGTACTCGTGTATGACACTAATGATCGTCACACAAAAATAGACTCGATTAAAGAGAACCGCCGTATCAAGTAATTGATCTAATAAAAAAATTCTAATTTTTTGGTAACGACCACTCGATACACACGCGCGCGCGCGCGCGTATACACACATACAGACACGGGACACGTATATTTAGCACGTTATCGAGCGCAAACACGCGCTTATCAAAATGAAAATTGACATCTGGCAATTGCAAGCTCACGATAAAAAAAAAATGTTTTTCAACACCTTCGACCTTGGCGCACCGTATAAAATCAATCTCCTCTTTTATTTTCGCGAGATCAATGCAAAGCGGGCGTTATATCCACGTGACTCTCATAAATATACGTACGAACGTTATTTTTACGGGTATATTAACCCCGTACCACCAGCAATGTTGACATTCGCAAAAATAAACGTAATTTATACAAGCACTTTCTCTTTCTTTTGTTCCAGTCTAATTATACAAAGATCAAATGACGCGGTAGTTTATTAGCGCAAGCACAAATACGCTTACTCAGGGATATATTTATTCGTTTTGAGGTACGCTTACGACGGGAAATAGATACGAGCATCTTACGAATTTTTCGCACGTTTTATCAGTTCCTATAAGCGTCGTAGTTATTCTCGTTTAAAGTGAAATTATGATTTTTTTGTTGTCGTTATTTTTAGATTTACGTAGGTGAATTCTATTTTTAGAGACAAGAGCGTGTAAACGCGTAGATACAGAGTATGGCATTTACACGCCACGCACGCAACGCAACAATATTCTAAAACGAAACGTTCCATTACATCACGTGTCACATTTAACCTTTTACCACCTATGTGTCGAATGAATGCGAACGATCGCAATTTTTACTCCCCCATAAGCGTCTCCAAAACCTTTCAATTATGAAAATTTGTCGTTTTCTTTTGTTCTCCCCGCGACGATCGTGCCTGGGCTTTTCCGTACAAAAGCCATACGTACGTATACCGTAGCATCGACAAATTTTACATACAATCCATACAATAACGACTATTGTGCCTTGCGTAATAAACTTGAGCGACGCGACAATGGAATGCCTTCGTGCAAAGCTATCTGCTTAGAAAGAGAGAAACTCGTTTGACCGGTTCTTGCACTTTTTCTTACGTATTGTATATATAGGTATAGGCTGGACTATACTGTGTGTATATATATATAGGAGAGCGAGAGAAAAGAGAAACACGTGGCAAAGCCAGCGGAATTGTACCGGCAACGCGCTATATGCGTGTACGAGGGAGCATTCGTCGATTCTTCTCTTTCTCTTCTTCCCCTTCCCTTTGTTTACGATGCCGCCACAGTAGATCAAGAAATCCTATGGGGATTTTCCATGACCAAACCTTCAGCTCACGCTTTCGTTCTGTTTTTTTTTTCCGTTTCTTTCTCGATTGATACGTACTGATCCGTGAAGGATACATACGTACATTTAAGTTATCGGGCATAATTGTTGTTTTTATTTTTATTTTTATGTAACGCGTACGTGCTCGTAAAAATGATCGATTCATACATCAATCCATACGTATTATAAGGAAGTGGTACAATTTTGTTGTTTTACGCAAGAACGATCACAAATACATTTAATGCGAACGACGCTATAACGTGTTCGCAATTTTAAAATAGTTTTACAACGATAATGGTGTTTGTTTTTTTTTTATTGCGGTAATGAAATTATTGCACGATAGCGATAAAATGTTGTTTGTCAAAACAACAGGCAAACGCCATTACGATAAAGTAATTATATACATTCTACGAGTATACATAGCAAACAAAGTAATTGGTTTAAGATACGCGTTCGAAGGATATTTTTGTTAAAACTTGTATTCTACACACACAGTTTTATCGATTTACTTTTATAATTAACAATGAGATTTTATTCACGTGTTCAAAAGTTGCTCAAGATATCGTAGCTAGTATCTGACAAATCAGTATGTACCCAAAACTAGCATATATTATTACGTCAACTGCAGAGCTAAAAAAAACAAACGAATGTACGGAAAGTTTGTAGATATTATACGTCTAGGAATAGATTGTTGCATGCATATCACGTGAATTCAACGTGCTAATTTACTGAAATTGGATGATTTGTCCAAGTCGACTTTGCTATACAAAGATTATCAAACGTCATTCATCAACGATTTCGCTTGCATAATTGAATATTCGCTGCAATTGCAAAACTTTCTTTTGTCGTATATATATGTGTGTGTGTGCGTGTGTGTGTGTGTGTTAGGTCGAGGCAATCTTCCGTCAATGCCAGATTTTGCAACTTAATTAATAATTAATTAATCGCACAGGCGCGTATGTATGTATATACCTACGTGAATTTTCCATTTAATTACCAACTGATACGTAAAAATTCACTATGCCGAAAATAATCCGAATAAAGGTATACACGACCTAATTGCATCCCTCTAATCGAAAGTAAGGATATACGGCTGATAATCGAATCCTATGCTATAAATAACTCGTTCCGAAAATAACACGTGGCGAGTGGTCGATTGACCGTCGACCCAAAATTACCAAAAAATACAAAAAAAAAAAGAAAAGAAAAGAGGTTGTACGCATTAATGAAGTAGACCTTTCATTTTCGTGAATTCGCGTATAAAAAAAAATCGGAGCGCCTTTAACATCAGTAGCGCGACGATCGACAACGAACGAACGTATAGAAACTCACAGCATGCTCTTTGGGCCGGCAATTGCTACGGCTCTCACGTTCAACTCAGTTGAGCTTTGACAGCCGAAGCGCTCACACGTATACGAAATACGTTTATCGTTCGTATAGCAGTTCACTATTAAACAAAATAGTTTTGTTTTTCTTCTTTTATTATTTGAAAAACTATAAATGTTCCATCGTATTATCGAGAGGATCGTGTACGCTTTAGCCGCGGATTGTTGGAAACGAAAGTTAATACTTATCATCACATGAACGACATTGTTAACAGTTGCCGAATGAGGTGAGTCATTATGGGATTTTTCCTTGCGCTCGTCTCCCTTTTTCGTTTTATTACGTTGGATGTGAAACGTATATAACATAGGCTTTGTGTACACATCGCATTGACGGCTGTTCTATTTTTTTTTTAACGCGCTATGTATATATGTATGAGTTAAGACATTTAAACTATCGCTTGATTTTAAATTGTA
Organism: Chouioia cunea; assembly: GCA_030064505.1. NCBI lineage: Eukaryota > Metazoa > Arthropoda > Insecta > Hymenoptera > Eulophidae > Chouioia > Chouioia cunea. Next base: position 3,605,580 of record JAOPFQ010000002.1, on the reverse strand, counting down.
ATTAGGTTGATAAATAATGGGCAAGTTTTTTATCGTTGACATTGAGTCGATGAATTTTAAATTAAAATTGTAAAAAACATACGTTTTAATCGTCAAATAAATAAACTATGAAATATGGAAAAACACGTTGGCCGACGATTGCCATGAAAGAGAAAACGAAGAAAGAAAGTGTCGATTTCGTAACTGCCATTCTCACAAATATAAAACGTTTGTTAACGTTTTTATAACTTGTTGTTTGAAAAATTCACGGAATACGCGTAAACGCTAACAAACAAATTTGTAGACGTTTAATTTGTCTAGCGTATTCTAATAACAGTCATCATCGCTGAATCACTTTGGTCATCTTTTTAACGAGATACCCTCGAAGAAAAATGAATATAATATACATCGTCTTTTTATACTTCGTAACATTTGTCGGATGAATCCGAGCACATAGAGATAAAGTAGGCTTTTCGTAAATCAATCTCTACGAATTTTGCTAATATTATCAGCTGAATTAACTATCGCAAAGATAGCTTATAATTGGAGGTCAAAAAAATTGTCACACGAAAGCTGCACGTTTATCGTTAGTTTAAACAGTTTGTTAAACTTGTGCATACCGGTTACATACGTACCTCAGCGCATTTAATTGAGTCTGATATTATGTTGACGATCCGATTACACACGCGCGCGCACACACACACGCGCGCGTACTTTGAAAGAATTCACACACGCGATGGACTTTGACACCTTAAAGTTATTTCGCGATCTGCGGTAACATTTCGCGCCCATGCGTGTTGCATGATTTCACGATAATTCTAGTTTTTTGTGGTTCTTTTTAAATTGATATTAAGCATAGATATACACGTACACACACATACACACACACACACACACTCGATTGGTAAAATGACTTGCCGAGACATCGTAAATACTTTCGTTATACGTATAATGTGCGCAACGATCGTCAATTTGCTTAATCGACGGTTCGACAAGTAGTCGTCGATGACAACTTAATTATGATTGCCTCCCCCCCCCTCCCTCCTCCTTTTATTTTATTTCTTATGCGACATTGATGATATCCTATCGTATTTCGTATGACGCAAGAAATTGTTCAAATAGAAGAAGAAGATTGACAATGAACTCTATGTCCGTGTGTTACAGTGGCAAAGAATCAGTAAACGGTGTGATACCAAGTTCCGATTGCAAGTTATTCGACGAGGAGGAAGAGAACAAAGACGTATTAGTATCATCGAGTAAACGAAAGGATCGTCGTGATTCTTGCGGTGGACAAGAACGCAAATTGATAAGGTAAACGTTACAAAATAACAATAATAATAATAAAATCAATATTTTTACACTTGGATTTTTTTTCTATACCCGTATACACGTATGATTATCGGGTATCGCACGTATGATTCTATTTGCCCATATGTGCGTTTTCGTAATAAATATAATATATATGGGGCCTGAATGTGTCAAGAAGAATATATGCGTTGTTTGCCAGGTGCACGATCTCTTATCGACCGGTGAGACGCCCGCGTATGAGGATCTTTCGAAGGTATCGCACGCACCTTTCAGTAGACAACGACAGATAAAAAATTGATATTTTTTTTTAAATTAGGACTTTACGTTAGTAAACGACATTTTTCCTATCTCGCTTTTTAGTATGTATACAGCGAATATATGGAATGCCCGCAGCGATTCTTCATATCTCTTTCATTTTTTTCTAGAACGCTTATAGTAAAGTTGAGTTATTGATTGGAAATTTTGATTGTATTAGGAGTAATAGCGTGGAAAAGATTTGGGAAAGTGGCAAAAAAGTCAGCGAAGAGAGTAACAACGAAAAGTCAACGGATACCATTAGGAGAGTAAGCAGTCACGAGGATTTCAATAGCGCTAAACACTTGCACGTTTTAACCAAATTACAAAAGGAGATCATGGGTCACGGACCGGTAAGTTTTTTTCAAAGATATTTCAATTTTCTCGTCTTTGACGATAATTAACGATATTACAATAGCTGTTTACACGTTCGACTCGATCGGATGAAATTAGCTGTCTTTGCGTTCGTCGTAATGACGACTAAATTCAGTAAATACGAGGTACCGTAAACGCCTGTCGTTAAACAATAACTTTATAATTAGAGCACTCTACGCTCGCGAAAGACGATAGCAAAGTAACGTTTAAATCGATAACATTAAGTCACGCGATGGTATCCTGTATATATATATACACTCATCGAAAAGCTCAGTATAGTAATAATAAATTCGTTCGTAGCCGCATGTACATGCACGCGCGTTACACGTTCTCAAATATTCATGATATCGAACGGCGATGACAAAAATGTTTTTTACAGCGTCACGCCAGTATACCTTTGCACGAGAGAACCAACGTGTCGCCGGTGTCATCGAAAACGTCGCTAATTCACACGAGTGACGTGGTACTAGCTGAAAAATACAATCTCGATGCCGAGAGAATGAGAAACAGCGAGAGATTTAGCAGGAGTATCAATCCTAGAGGTCGAAGACAACAGGGTAGAAGAAGAAAACTTTCTCTTGGTTCGATTTTACATCAAAGCTCGAGCAAGGTACTTTCTTTTTGTACATTTTTTTTACCAGCATGCGCAAGTCGCTCAATGTCGTCGTGTTACGTTTACTCTTGCAGGAGCACGAAAGAGAAGAGTCCGAGCCAATTTTCACTCTGACAAATGATTCGAATAAGACTAGTTCACAAGGTCAGAGCTTTTTAGAGATGTTCACTACTGGGCCTAGTAGATCTCCTTCACCGGTTAGGCCAACCTCGGACGATGCCAATAATCCGACATTGGCCAAGTTTAGCTTCCAAATACAACAAGGAAATGTACGTAAACTCGGTTGTATTCCATTTCATCGCAATGTACGTTCTACGTTTAATTATTTGTTTACCTCTTTAACGCAGAACGAAGAGATGGACGAACCAAACATGGTCTCGCCTCGTAACTCTTTACTGGTGCCACGTCGATTTTACAGCGAGGATGATCCCGAAGACCAAGAGAATATCATTAGCATTCGAGAGTATGGTTTGAGAAATTTAATGAAACAGATAAATACCTTGAAGAAGCGAATAAGAAAGTACGAAGGGGAATTCGAAGGTAATTTTGGCTATCGCCCAAGTCATTCGGACAAGATGGGTAATCGTGACATCAAAAAGATCGTCGCTGAGCTAAGTCGAGTTAGGAAAGAACACAAGATTTTGAGAGAAGGTTTCGCGGGCAGCCTCAGTCCAAAGTTGAGTCGTGACGATATGATAAGCGCCAATAATAATAACAATGGAGAAGAGATGTTGAGAGCGTCGACTATGGCGGAAATGGTTAAGGAAGTTGATCGTAAACTCTCGGACAAGAGATTGAAGTATAAAAACAGACCGGAGAATTTGGAAGATTTGACATTCGAACAATTGCTGGACGAGAAGACTGCTGTGCAGAAGGCACTTTTACAGATTGAGAATACTTTTGGCAGACCTGTTTCTAAGGAGGATCGAACTATCGTTCGACCTCTGTACGACAAGTATCGAACTTTGAAGAGACTTTTGATGAAAGCTGGGGCTGTAAGTGAATGCTCTCGATGGCATCTACATTCCAATTGTGAATACACCAAAGATTTTATTTGATTTTTATTGTTGTACTTATGCAGAACAACGACAGTATGGGCGAGCTTGCAACAATCTTAGAACACGAAGCAATGGACTTTTCGTCGACATCGGGAAATCCCATAGATTGCGAGCGGAGAGCCAGTGAGCCAGATATGTCTCATCGAGGCATTGCTGATTGCATCGACTCGATGGATCAGGTACCAACCGACAGCGATAGTCAGCACAGTAGCAGTGAAAGTAGTCGTGGTGTTGTGGAAAGCCTTCACTCTCTTTCCAAGTGAGTCTGGTAAATTTTTCGAATCGCGGGTCATATTTTTTGTTTCTTTTTATTGTCGAATACGAATAACGAGATCTATTGTTTTTTTTTGTTTTTTTTTTGTTCAGAGACGAATTAATAGAGCAACAACGAATAACGAGGGAAGAAAAGAAACGTTTGCGTCGATCACTGAAGGAATTGGAAATGCAATTTGAAGCACGAGTCGGACGGAGAATGCAACGTAAGGACCGCGGTTCACAAGTGAACGTAATCTACGACTCGTACAAGCAAACGAAGGCTAGACTGCGATTGATCAGCGCTTTACTTGCGAAGAGCGCCTGACAGAGCTTTTAAGCTCTTTAGATAAGACATAATTTTGTTCTTTTCGAACTTCCCTTGTAGATTGTTGTTAATTAATTATCACGATTTTTTCCTTTGATGCTAGTGGTTTTCAAATGCTATCACTTCACTTTCGCGCACAGTCACCTGAACAATTCTAGACGAACTTGAATAGTTAGACAGACGTATTAGTATTTGCAGAGTTACAACTATTATACCAGTATAACACCCATGTTGTTCAAAAAAATAATAATAATAACAAAGAGTAGCCTCAACGTTGTACTTTTACTACTGATATATTGACAGAGTTATACGATGACGTATCTTATGGTGAATCAAAAAAATAAGAAAACAAGATTCGACGTTTTTAAATTTCGAATTTTTTAACGTACGTTATTGCATATTGTCGATTTTTAAACGTAAACTTTTCGACGTGTTTTAAGTTTATAATTTGGTGTTTTGGGAGGCATTTTATTTACGAATGGTATTTTATATGGCTCTTTTACATACAATCGTTTGTCGTATTGGTTTTAATACAATGCTACGGTATTTTTAATAAATACTCGCGCATCTCGCGTACTAAAAATTAAAGCCCAAAAAAAAGTATCACGTGTTGAAAAAGAAAATATCTAAGAATATTATCGACTGTTGCAAGATTTTTAAAAACTTTGACAAAGAGCAACACTATTTTATGTGTTCTTAATAAAAAGAAAACATAATAACTTGTGGGTTGATATATTCGTTATTGCGAATGCGCCGAGTGAGATTCAAGGTTCTACAAGCCTAATCAACACAGTTCGAGATGGATAATTTTTTAAAACGATTTTTAAGTTTTTTCTTAAAAAACGACCGATTCTTCAGCATTTTTAACGATAAAAAAAAAACAATTTTAAAACAACGGCAAAAACAGGTAACACTTTTTTAACGTGTGCACACCAAATGTCTTTTAGCAATAACGATTCATTACAAAAACGCTTCAACGTGCGATTTACTAATCCTTCTTATCGAGACGCTAAAATTGCAGTATCGGATGATTTTTCGTAGACCAAAGCATTTTTTAGTCTGTGATATGAATAAAAATAAAAGAGAATTATACTGAATTTAACAAAACAATAAAAAAAAAGGGAGAGAAAGAATGTTTGTCTGTGAATGGTTGATAATTACCAGGAAAATAGCTTTATACCTATAGTGGGAATTGCATTCCTCGCAAAGATATTAGTCCTTATATTTTCGTTACTTAACTGTTTTAATCATTTAGAGTTTTATTGTTATATTTTGTTGTATAAAAGATACGAAAAGAAAAATATGGGAATGCTTGAGTACTAAAGAACAAAAAGTGAAAAATCTGTTTTCGATGAAAAAATCCCTAATTTTTAAGTCTACATATTTTATATCAATGACAAAAATAAAATTGTTTGCTTTAGATGTTTTTACATAGGTGTTACGCCAAAAGCAAAGATAATCGCAAAACAAAGAAGAAAAAAAGGGAAAGACAAACGTGTTTTTTTCTTTCTTTTTTTTGATCCAATATATACTTGAAGAGAAATAAAAAAGCAAGCATTTGATATAACACGAAGAAAGAGTAAAAGAATAAAAAAAATCGAAACACAATCGTGGTATCGTTACAACGACATATCTAGGCATTACGTATACCTAACAATAGACTTTCTCAGCGATCAGTGTCTTTTTCGACAATGGGGGCACGAATTATCATTATGTGCCACAATTCAGAATTTTAGTCAGTGTGACGCTTCTTCGTTTAAATATATGTTGCAGGCAAAGCGAAATGTACTCGAGTTAACAAACAAAAAAATTTTAAAAATAATTCATGCATTTTTGAATGCAAAAAAAACAGAAGATAATACCTTGACATTTTATTGGCTTTTTAATGGCCATGTATGTACATTCGTATTTACATGTACGTGTAAGAGTGATGTATTTGCAAAGAGCCGTTATTAAAACAGAACAGATCTAAGAAAAAATAAATGAAATAAAACGTAGTTGCATTATATCCAGTAGCCACGTCGAAATAAATATGTGAATATATAAAAGTGAAATAAAATTATTATTGAACAAACAAAACGCATAATGTTCAATTACAAAACCTTGACAAACGCACAATTTATCACGCACAAAGAAGAATAGAAAGATAAAGGATACTCAAGCGAGTGCAAGTTGCCTCTGAAAAGCTTGCATTTGACGTAAAAGTCCAACGAGTTTAAGAGCATTTGGCATTTCTCGTCGACTAGGTTTCGCATCGAGAAACGGTCCAGGAGCCGTTCGTGCACGAATTTTTCCAGGAGTCGACTGAAAGGATGGATCTGGTGTTGTAATACATACGAAACTATTTCGTTCGTGCAACCGTTTCATTTGTTTCTTCAACTGGTTCACCTTTACGTACGTACAAGTATAAGTAATTTTAATTGAGCGTGACGCAATTGATCACAAATCTTTCGCAACGATTTCTATACGGTGTACCTCTTCGTAGAGATTCACGACCGCGGTAATCTCTTGCTCTTTATTTGTTATTGCGACTTCTAACTCGGAGACCTCTTTCAACAGTGATTTGTCCTTGCGTTTTTCTAGCTGCTCTTGCAGTCTCTCGTATTGCCTTTTATGGGAATGTTTCGAAGACAAATTATACGAATAATCCAAATTTTCTCTTTTTTTTTTTTTTTTTTTTTTTAATCGATCGATAATCTTAATAATCAACGTACGAAAGCATCTTGTCGAATTGATCGTGCAGTCTAGTGAAAACCTTGGTGATTTCTTTGCTATTAGAAGCCCTCGCGTCATGGTTACTTCCACTCTCGATCGGGTGCTGATAACAATGATGATGTTGACGCTGCTGTTGACGTGTAAAAAAAATGTTAGATCAGCTCCGAAAAGCGTGCGTAACGCGACGCATATCTATTCGTCGAAACAACAAACTTTTCTCGAGCGGCATTTTTCCGCTTGCTGTTGAGAATATCTTGTACGCGTGTCGGAACACATAGAGCGGTTATCCTGTAATGCATTTGTTTTATTCAACGACGCATTTACGCGACGAATATTTTAAACTAAAAGCGTGAAAAATAATACGGTATGTATTTCGTAAAAAGCTCACCTCGTCCTCCTCGTAAAGTGGCTCGCGTATAACGTTTTGTCTGAACGACGACGATGTTCGATTATCAACGAGCGAACTACTCGCGCTTATCAATTGTTCACACGAGAAAGAACCGATTCGTTGCTGACTATAACTGTTACGTTGAGGTAGACCAAGATCACGGTAAGTTCTTGAGTATTGATTATTGATGTGCTCGAATAACGTTGATACAGGACGTACACCACGACTTACTTTACGTATGAGCAAAGGACTTATACCTGGTACTGCCGGCTGCTTTACTTTGATAATGCTTAAAACCTACGTACGCAAGTGGCAATCGTTATTGCTGATAATTGAACGCATACAACGTTGGAACGAACGCGAGAACCTGTTGGATATTGAGACCGAGATTGTGACTTGGGCTAAGCGAAGTACCAACAACGAAAGGAATATTTTTAATATTGAAATGATGATAGTAAGGTTTATGAACGCGTTTCATCTTTGAAGCCATCGTTGGCAACTCGTAGTTTCTCGGATGGAAAGGATCGTAAACTTCTGGACTGTAATCCTTGGTCGGCTGCTCGTGTACGCAACGATATTGTTCTTGACGACTGTTATTCTGATCGTGTGTCGCGAAGGGATCCCTGAATAAAATTTAAAAAAAAATACATCGTTATCGTTCGCTCGTCAATTTCATCAAGAATCTATTAGAAATGCTTTTGCTTTGAAGTACTGCAAGTGAATCTGCGGGTTAACGTCGTCATTGTGATTCTTTTCGACGATAGATTGCTGTACAATCTTTCGCTTTTTTGCTTCGGCAACTGTTTTTGCAACCGACTTGGATAATCGACTCGAGACATCGTCGTTACCACCACTTTTCATAGTTTTACCGTGAAAAATTTCGATAAAGTCACTTTTCGAATCGAGTTGCTTCGATTGTTTTGCCTTCAGTGTTATCGCTGCGCGTTTACGAGCCTGTGACGATTGACAAGTCGATATCGTATCCAGACCTACGGTACGTGCGCAGACATTTTAATTGTTAGCGTAAAGTCCATGTGCAGTATCGATTCAACAAATAAAGAAGAAATCCGCGTGCTCACTCATCTGCCTTTTAAATTTCTTCCGATCGATTTTTTTGTCGGAAAAGCTGGTATCTCTCGTGGCAATGGTACTTTTCGAATTGGAATTTTTCAATCGACCGTGAGCCTTCTTTCGTCTCCCCTTGGCAGAATAGATCAGCGATGTTTTGAATTGCTCGTCGTTCATCTTGTTCAATTGCGATTTTTTCTTCGACTTGCTAGCTTTTCTCGTGGGTTTTTTCGACGTTGTTTTCACACTTGACAAACTGTTTTTCGCGCGAATCGGAGCTGGAACTTGGTTCAACGGCGTTTGCTTGGCTTTTTCCTCTTTTTTTTCTTCGGCTTTAGGCGTTCTCGGCGTTAAGACAACTTGTAACGTTGAACCGTCCGTTGTTACGATGTTTCCAGCATCGTCGTCGTTGTCGTAAATACCACGAAGGTTGCTCGTGGAATTTTCCAATAATAGCACATCGTTTTTGACACTGCTGTACGAGCAACTAGATCGCGAAAGTGCATTGTCACTCCTGTCGTAGTTTTCGATTTGCGATCGTGATTTAACTTCTTGCCATTGTCTCATCGTCAAGTTAAAATTATTCTTGGCTGCTTGAGCGCTTTTCGAAAGCTCTGCAAACGGTGTACGGAGGGGAAAACATCAACAAACAAGATAAGTCGTTGAAAATTCGAACCAATAATTACCGAGAGAATACTCTTTGGAGATACTAGCGTTAGTTAGTATATTATCGCAGGAAAACCAATTATCGACGATTTTTTCTCTCGATTGATTGGATGCCAACGATGAAGCTTTTGGTTTACTTGCGACGATATTTGATTCCATAGCGGTGCAACTTTAAATACGATCGCTTTCGACGATTTTCACTTTACAATTTGCAAATCATATCGCGGATCTTTTATGCACTACGCGGAGGCATTTTAAATTTTTTTAATAAAATATGAAATTAAAGAAAAAACAAAGAAAACTAACAACTTAACCGTACAGATTGTAAACCTATGAGAAGTTACGCGCGGACAATAGATTCAACGAATGTTTGTTTTGTTTTGACAACGCAATACTTGTTTATTAAGGTGAATCAAAGCATAACGTGTTAACTATTTACGCGATTATCTTGCTTTGTGTAATATTCAAATTTTTATCGGAAACGTTGCAAATGTCAATTTGAATAGCCACATGCTCCCAAGGGAAGATAGTTGGGTTGAAAATTACGCGTTTGAATAATCATTCGTCGAAGGCAACTTCATAAAAATGTAATTTGAAATAAACAAGCAAACATCTTGTAAATGTAAATGATCGTAGGTATTTCTTTAAAATCGACTCTTGTTTACTCCATTGTTAGTAAACAAACAAGACAGTCTAACTTATCAACTCTATTTGAATTTCAACCGTTGTCAGTGAGGTGTCGCTAGTAGTGATTCCCGCCTCGGTCCTCGCGCCCGCCACCTCTACTGCACGTACCGTCACCCGGTCTCCGTCGTTGCGCCGTTGTCCGGAGTCGTCACCTGCGTGTTGCAAATGGTGGACGGCCTATCGTCGTTGTTTCGGTAACATCAGCAGGTACGTTTCGTCCTGTCTTTATCAATTTTTCTTTCTCTCTTTCTCTTCGTTAATATTAAGTCTCATACTTTGTATTATTTCATCGGAAGTTTATACTCTATACTCTATGATTCATCTTTGTCACGCGCGGCAAAGTTACGTAAAGTATATTAAAAAGCGTCTGCCGCCGAGTATGCACGTGCATGTCGCGCCGAGTAGCAGCCAGTCTGGAACGGTCTTGTACACGTCTTGCACAGAACGGCATTGATAATAGTGATTAACCTATTTTTTTGTTTAAACTTGCATTGCAGTCTCTTTCTATTTCCTTCTCTCTCTCTCTCTTTCTTTTTTCTCGAATCTATATAAAGCGCATCGTTGTGTAATCCGCTCTCTGCTCTGGTATTTTCGATATAGCATATTTCGGTCTCGTTGACGTCGTCGTAGGCGTCTGCGCGCTTGGCGCTATATAAAGAAGAAAAAATACATCGTCGTACGCACCCTCTCCACCATCGTTACCACCATCTACCCTACGTAAACAAATGTGTGCGCACACCCACTATATTTCTTATATAGGTGATGACGAGCCTTCGTCTTTCGCGGAGGCAACACGTTTTTAGTTTTTCATTTTAGAGGGCTTGCCGTTCTCTCTCTTTCTTTTTCTATATATATATGTATATACCTCTCCCTCTTTCTCTCTCTCTCTCTCTCTCTCTCTCTGCTTGCGTTCGCATGACATTGACATTTTAGCGTAAGTATGTCAAAACTGTTCTGCTTTTTTGTGCGTCTGCACCGCTTACGGCTGGTTCAATTAATTGAACGGGGTTTTTCCCAATGTACTCTTGTGGCTCATGCGTGACACGTCAGTTTCCGTTCGGCAAGATTTCACGTTGATTGGGACTTGCAAGAACAGCTGACTAAGCCCCTCTGTACGTGTAACTTTTCTGCTCGATTGCCTATTGCCATTCAATTTCGACATATGCTTGTTTTGACAATTGGCACGTTACACAACTTTGCACAATATTACGTGAAAGTCCGGAAAATTTCGTCACTGAGTTTTTTTTAATTTACAATATCGTTTATACATGTACAACTGTTTCCTCGAGTTGGGACGCTATTTTTCGATTAGCCGAATCTGATATCTATATGAATATCGATACTTTAAAGTATGAGGACAGGGTACATGTGTCAATGTTTGATCTAAATGATGATTGATCATTTGATTTGCGTCGAGACGTGTACGTAAAACTTTAGCAACTTTTTGCTTTCAAAGTACATCACCAAAGTCATTAGAGTAAAGTCTGCCACCTTGTTGTTTAAACGAGGACATGTATGATAATATAACGTCTGCTAAAGATAAGACAGTGTCATTAAGGAAACACTTTATTGCTTTAGAAGTAACTTATGCACAATGCACATATGTGGCGCTCAAATGAATAATTCTTCCCTTGCAAATCATAATTAACATTGTGATTTCTTAGAACTATTTTGGAAATTTCTAAAAAAATTTCGTGAATTGATTAAATCATTACAGGTCAAAATGTATAAAGCTCGATTGGTGTTTAATTCTTTGACCCCATTGGCTCCTAAAGTCCTTGGGGCCAAGAAATTTGCATCATGGTTGGTACGAAGCGATCCATTGACCAGAACCAGCCAAGTCATGGTATTGGGAGCTCAACGTCGATACAACAGTCGTGCTGCTACGGAACCATTCCTCAATGGAAGCACCAGCTCTTACGTTGAAGAAATGTACAATGCATGGCTGCAAGATCCACACAGTGTCCATGTTGTATGTAGTTTATTGTGACAAGTAAATCAAGTTTAAGTGTGAGAGTGTTTAGTTTAGTAAGGCTAAATGAACGATTTTGTGTTATATCCAGTCGTGGGATTCCTTCTTCCGTAATAGCACAGCTGGAGCTGCACCTGGTATGGCGTACCAACAGCCACCATCCCTAGATCCTAGCTACAATCAAGTTCCCCTTGGTGCTCTTTTACCTATGGGTGGTGGAGCTGCAGTTGGTCATGCACCAGTGAATGAAAAAATCATTGATGACCACCTTGCGGTACAAGCTATTATCCGCTCATACCAGGTATGTAAACATACATTCAAAACAAGAAATGATTAGTTGAGTACTAAGAAATATTGACAATGGCTTCAGCAGAAACTAAATCCATAAACTTACCGAAAAGTTAAAAATAAATCCCAAAAAGGTTAATTATACAGTTGCTACTTGTTACTAAATCTGAAACCTCAATCATTCATTGGCAGACAACAATAATCGCTTAGCAATTGTAATTTAACAAATGTCAGACCAATTTCCTGAATTTTGTTAACTCAAGGAAAATGTTAACATATCAACCACTCTAAGCACCTCCCACTAGTTTAACTTGCTATTAATTTTTCAATATTTTTTTCCTCTATGTAATTTTTTATAATTTTTCATGGTGTACATAGATATAGCAAAGCTATTCATAACCGTTGATACACTACATAATATATATATATATAGAATTGAGGTGACAGATTTTCAATTATTCTGCGACTTATTCACATAAAGCACGTTAAAACAAATGCTTTGTTTGACATAGGTCTGCCAGCTCGTTGACATAAACCTTCTGCCATAAAAGCAGCATGAGCTAATAATAATGCCAACTTTGCTGTGTTTTATTGTCTAGGACATTTCTACAATCGGCTGTTTTGCATGAAATTATAGTTTAAACATATATATGTATCATTCATTTTTCAAAGGGATTATCATCGATTCTGGGTATTTTAGAGCAAAGTGAATTTCAGACAGTATAAATTATAATTGAATAATATAAATTTGTACAACCTTCACATATCAAGTGCAATGTGCCTTTTTATATTAAAAAAAAAAGGAAAATCTTTCAAGTTATTTGTATGTTTTGTAAAAAATCAACGTTTGTGTCTGTTATTCACTTTTTAGAATGTTATTTTGAAAAGCGCATCGAATGTGTAAATAAATCGATGCGATTGTACGGTTATCGTCCGAATTTCACTGTTGAAATGGAAAAAAGAAAAAAACATTGATTTGTACGACTTTTTGTGGGTAATTGTTGATTGGCATATAGGCACGAGGTCACTTAGTAGCCGATTTGGATCCATTGGGTATCATGCGAACCGACTTGATCCACACGCATTACGCGGCTCGCAAAGGGTCTCCAGAACAAGTTCTACGACAGTATATGCTTGGTAAGGCTTCGATCGAAATCATTTTCTCTTCATTAAAAAAAAAAAAAAAAACATTCATATACTCAATATTTTTTCAAAAAAAGCAGTGAAGGTGCTGAAGTTACTTGTATCATCTGTCACGATCATTTTCATTCTCATCAAATCATCGACTGGCGCGATATTTTTTTCCAATCTCTCAATCCCTCTATGTGCTACACTCTTTCGAGTTTTATTCACACCTTCGCTCGCGTTTTAATCAAAACACATTTTCTTGAAAAAACAAACAGACAATTGTTTATATAAATAAAATGTTAGTTTTATTGATTGATGTATTCGATGTTTCATCGCTTTATTCAAATCAATCATTTGTTTACGAGCAATACTTACAGCTGATACTGAAAATTTGTAGACATTTTCTTAGCAAACATATTTGTATTTTCCCTGGTATTATTGAAGTGTCAAACATAATCGAATCTCAAACTTTAATTTTAAGTTAAAAGCTTAATTTTTCGAATATATCAAGTTGTTTCTTCAGTCTACGGCTACGGATCGATTGATTTTTCATTTCAATAATACAATGATTTATTTGCGACTGAAAACATAAACGCATGGAGGTAAGAAGAATCACATCATGAATGTTTTTATTAATGCTTTTTGGCTCTTTGTTCTTTTTTCCCGCTTATTTACTTTCTCCACTAACAATATTCTGCATGCAATTTTGTTAAACGCACGAAAATTAATATTTATCTCAAAATTTGTATTTGCTTTGTTTTTTTATCATTTTCACAAATTTATTTCTAGAAATTATTATTATTGTTATTGTTATTGTTATTGTTTGTTACTATTACCATTATGATTTTAATTTTATTTGGGAGGTGTTAGGTGGTCGTTAAGATCAACTAAATAAAATCAAGTGTGACGAGTGGCGAGTACGTGACAAAAACAAAATCATTACGAAACATAAGGAGATTGAAACGGACAAAGAGAGAAGAGCTGATATAGTTTTTTTTTTCGGCAACTCTTGCAATGGACAATATAATATATATTTCGCTTCGCTCGTCGAAGAATCTCTTTATTAAGATGATATTTAGATTTACGTTGGAAGATTGCGATACGACGAAGAACGCACAATGCGTCATTCGACTTAAATTTATAATCTACGCTTTCTCACTCTCTCTCTCTCTCTCTCTCTCTCTCTCTCTCTATGTTGCGTAGACATAATAAAATGTATCGTGTCGTATCGTATTGCAATGTTCCATTGAGAACAATTTTTTAATTTTTGTTGAGCTAAGCAATGTTTTGTGGCCGTTGAAAACGCGGCCCATATTCCAATTTGACAGATTCGTGGTCATCATATCGCTAAATTGGACCCGCTGGGCATCAACGCCGCTGATCTCGATGACCGGCATCCACAAGAGTTGCTCTATAATTATTACTCATTTGGTAAGCCATCACAACAGAGCGTCATTTTCGTTTTTTTTTTTATATATTGTTGGTTTTTTATTCATTTCTCTTCTTTGTAATTATCTTTTTCAAGAGTAGGTGAACAATCGGGCAACGAATTTTTGGCCTTTCCTTACGATAGAATTTATTTGAATATTAAAGCTTCGTCAATATTTTGGCTACTTTTTATCATTTTACATTGACCGATGTTTATTGATAACGCGATTTTGTTGCGTTGGAATTTTCTAGAAACTGATTAACCGTAGACATCTATTGTCGAAGCCTTTATTTTTATCAGCATATCGATATCTCATTATTATTCTTAAGTTTTTTTTTACTATCTACACTATTTATAATTATTGTTTCTGCAACTAAACACATTTTTTTTGCTAATGCAGCGAGGTCTTAAAAGTCACGACGAGCTTAGCTATTACACCGAACAAATGATCGTAGAGTGAGTAACTGTAATTGCATTTTAAGCAAAATTTCAATTCACACGAGGTCGATAATATTCGATGAATCTAGAAAAAAACAAGTTACTTACCGCACAATTGGTCGATGTAAGAGTTTGACCAAGGATAAGACTTATGCACCTCGTTAAATTTTATTTTTTTTTTAATTAGACGCTATCAACCTCTCCGAGATAAAAGCACTAAATTAATAATAAAAAATAAAGATTGTCTTTTTAAATTCAACGATGGATTCAGAAAGTCATAGATAACAAAATGTTATAAATCAAAACACACAAAAGTCGGAAGTTTTGTTTTTACTTAGCTTGAGTGCTCTGATCAATGTCCACAGGAAAGAGCCCCCGTACAACTTATGCTCAAGACCTACGCAATCGGGTTGCTGCTCTTACACAAAGTATGTAGTGATTCGAAGAGCCACGTGAGCTCTTTTTACAATATACATTTGTAAAAAAAAAAACAATGCTTTGTAATTTGTCGCGAGATTTATGGAGGAACGGACTTTTGTCTGGTCTTTTTTATTTCTTCCAGCTGGTGCTTGGGCAATCTTTACACTTTGTAATTTTGTTTCGATAAAAGGAAGAAACGTAGACATTTCGTAAGATATTTATCTTCTTTTCGCAAAAATAAAAGTTGTGCAAAGATTA
Organism: Chouioia cunea; assembly: GCA_030064505.1. Lineage (NCBI taxonomy): Eukaryota > Metazoa > Arthropoda > Insecta > Hymenoptera > Eulophidae > Chouioia > Chouioia cunea. The sequence goes on along the minus strand of JAOPFQ010000002.1, from coordinate 3,589,916 downwards.
AGTGAGAGGAATTATCTCGTTTTTTTGTGTGTCTAACAAATAATGCATCTCTTTAATCCTCTTTCTCAAATGTTTAACCAATGTTCTTTTTCTTTTCTTCCAGTTTTATCTATACTTTTCTTTTTTTTTGTGCTAACAAACATGCTTGAGGTGTTTATTTGTGTAGTCTTTTTACTTATTTAAAGATGACAAACTACGTTTTCAATGTCGTTCATATTTAAAGACAGTAAAAAAAACATTTTTGTATTTTCTCTTTTTTTTTCATCAAGAGTGTCATATTGTTTTCATCACTATTATATAATTTCTTTACAATCATTCCATTATTGTTCTTTTTTTTTCACGCGAGTGATGTGCTATTTTAGGATGTTTTCACCTACAACAACTGAAAGTAGACTGCATGCGTACAATGTTTCAATGGAGGAGGGTCGTAGTTTATAGTTATCTTTATAAATTAATTATTTAAAATAACTCTGATAAAAACTGAAATTAAATATGTTTCTTTTATTATCGCAATTTGATTATTCTTCGATTGGGAAAGTCTCATATTTTCAGTATCAGTTCGAAGTAATTGGCGAACATTCGGTTTATATATCAATAAAAAAATATATATATATACACATTAATAATCTTGTAACATTCAATCCAATCGTTCTAAAACGCGTAATTTTAAAATGATCCTAACAGAGGAGTCGGACATGGATCGCGTATTCAAGTTGCCGTCCACAACCTTCATCGGTGGTAAAGAAAAGTCATTGCCACTTCGTGAAATTCTCAAGAGGCTCGAACAAACGTATTGTCAGCACATTGGTGTGGAATTTATGTTCATCAATTCTCTAGAGCAATGCAACTGGATTCGACAGAAAATGGAAACACCTGGTGTGATGGATGTGACCAGTGACGAAAAGCGTTTGATTCTTGCTCGTCTGTCTCGTGCTACTATGTAATTATTTTCTTCTTACTTATGACATCAATTTTTTTTTATCTTTTTATTATATTTAGAAGTTTGTCGAGGTCTAGAAGTAACACAGAAGTAGCAGAGAGAAATACGTGGCGTAATTTTCCAAATGCTAACTTATCAGAAATAGTTCTTTGGCTTGAAATAGTAACGGTCTATTTTGGAGAATCGCTGAATAATATACATAAACACACATACAGCAACATTTATGCCGGAAATAATATAGATTCGAAGCTCAGCTTGAAAACAAAATTTAAAAATAAAATGACGTTTTGACGGTTGGCGAAATAACGCTTTATTGTTTTGCACTCTTGTTTTCTGTTCGAAATAAACGTTTAAAACTGTGAAAATGTAAAAACACAAGTGCAAACGATAAAAATCTTAATAATTCGCAGGTTTGAAGCCTTTTTGGCGCGTAAGTGGTCATCCGAGAAACGATTCGGTCTCGAAGGTTGTGAAATCCTGATCCCAGCGATGAAACAAATTATCGACAAATCAACTGAACTCGGCGTCGAGTCCATTGTCATGGGTATGCCTCATCGTGGTCGTCTTAACGTCTTGGCAAATGTATGCCGTAAACCACTCAATCAGATCTTCACTCAATTTGCTGCTCTTGAAGCTGCAGATGACGTAAGTTACCGTTGCCGTATCCATTAAATTCATTAAATTTATATTTTTAATTTTGTTCGTGTATTTTCAGGGATCCGGTGACGTGAAATACCATCTTGGTACGTACATCGAGCGTCTGAATCGTATGACGAATAAAAATATTCGTTTGGCTGTCGTTGCTAATCCATCGCATCTGGAAGCCGTTGATCCTGTAGTCCAGGGCAAGACCCGTGCGGAACAATTTTATCGCGGAGACGGAGAAGGCAAAAAGGTACATTTCTCATCGACGAGGAAAATTATCACCTATTCGTTCAATGTTTTTCTGAATTATTACCGTGTGTGCGTTGTAGGTCATGTCTATTCTTCTGCACGGTGACGCAGCTTTTTGCGGTCAAGGCGTTGTCTTCGAGACGATGCACTTGTCCGACTTGCCAGATTACACGACTCACGGTACCATCCACATTGTTGTTAATAATCAAATTGGATTTACGACAGATCCAAGACACTCGCGTTCGTCACCATACTGTACAGGTGAGTATCGAGATAAATAACAGACGTACGAATGTTACATAGTCATTATTGTAATTGTAAATTTACGTAACAGATGTTGCAAGAGTTGTCAACGCCCCCATTTTCCACGTGAACTCCGACGATCCCGAGGCTGTGATGCACGTTTGCAAAGTGGCAGCCGAATGGCGAGCAACGTTCCACAAAGATGTTGTTATCGACCTCGTGTCCTACAGAAGAAACGGTCACAACGAAATCGACGAGCCGATGTTCACGCAACCACTCATGTATCGTAAGATCAAGTCCACACCACCTGCGCTCGAACGTTACTCTACAAAGCTCATCGAAGAAGGCACCGTTACAAATGACGAAGTGAAGGTTTGTTGGACTATACGAGACATCATATTCAACCGTGAATTATCAAAATGAATGTGAATTAACGTTATTTGACTTACAGCAAGTCAATGATAAATACGAAAAGATTTGCGAGGAAGCTTACAACAACGCCAAGCAAGAGACTCACATCAAGTACAAAGACTGGCTAGACTCACCATGGTCAGGTTTCTTCGAGGGTAAAGACCCACTGAAATCATCGCCGACTGGTATCAAAGAAGATACGCTTGTGCACATTGGCAAGAGATTCTCGTCACCACCACCTAACGCAGCTGAGTTTGTTGTTCACAAGGGTATCGAGCGTATTCTCAAGTCAAGAATGGAAATGGTTGATGCGCGACAGATCGATTGGGCACTTGGTGAAGCTATGGCTTTCGGTTCGCTACTCAAAGAGGGTATTCACGTCAGATTGTCTGGTCAGGACGTCGAGAGAGGTACCTTCTCTCACAGACATCACGTTCTTCACCATCAAACCGTTGATAAGGCCACTTACAGACCTCTCAGCTATTTATACCCAGATCAGGCTCCTTACACAGTGTGCAACAGTTCCTTATCTGAGTACGGTGTGCTTGGTAAGTGTTATTACATTTTTATTGTAATTTGACAATTTGATTCAAGGATTCATTGCAATGTTTGTGATTTCTTTTTTTTTGCGTCTGTAGGATTTGAATTAGGATATTCAATGACGAATCCTAATGCATTGGTAATCTGGGAAGCGCAGTTTGGTGACTTCAACAACACCGCTCAGTGCATCATCGATCAGTTCATCAGCAGTGGGCAAGCTAAGTGGGTGCGACAATCTGGACTTGTTATGCTTCAGCCCCATGGCCTTGAAGGCATGGTAAGTTTCTCAAAACGAAACATTAAAATTCGTTACTGTTTTACGTACTTTTGAACAAATAACTTTATGAGTGATAAATTCTTGTCAGGGTCCCGAGCATTCTAGCGCTCGTCTCGAAAGATTCCTGCAAATGTCGGCAGATGATCCAGACTATTTCCCACCTGAAAGCGAAGAGTTTGCAGTACGTCAGCTCCACGACATCAACTGGATTGTTGCAAACTGCAGTACTCCAGCCAATCTCTTTCACATTTTGCGTCGTCAAATCGCATTGCCCTTCCGCAAGCCACTCATTCTCATGACACCGAAGTCGCTCCTTCGTCATCCCGAGGCTCGTTCTAGTTTCGACCTCATGACCGAGGGCACGGAATTCCTTCGAATCATCCCAGAGGAAGGTGTCGCTGCTCAAAATCCTAACAAAGTCAAGAGAATCATCTTCTGCTCGGGCAAAGTTTACTACGATCTCAAAAAGTCGCGATCAGAGAGGAAAATGGATGAGAACGTTGCTATCGTCAGGGTAGAACAGGTAAAGAATCCTTTCTTATTTACATACAGCTGTTCACGTTTCTGTTAATATTAATAATTACATTATTTTATAGATCTCTCCGTTCCCCTACGATCTCATTAAGAAGGAAGTAGGAAAGTATGCTAATGCTGAATTGGTGTGGGCTCAGGAAGAACACAAAAATCAGGGAGCATGGGCGTACGTGCAACCCAGGTTCCAGACAGCTCTCAATGGAACTAAACCTGTCTCGTAAGTACAGTTAACATACATAGATAATTAATTATTAATTCTTCATATCTTAAAACACGCATGTCTAGCTGATATCAAGTGCCATTTATCGTTTTGTGAAATTAACGACCCTACCCAAGTGTGTATTTTGCGTTATTTTTTTATGTTACGTTGATATAAAATTATCTGCTTGCACTCGTGTAGATATATATTAGATTTTTCAATTTTCTTTTCGTTCATCTATTGTATCGGCTCGATCAAAATGACGCCTTTACGACCTTATATCGTTTACGGTCCCTATTTTTTTACTTTAAAAATCAGAATAAATTTGTTTTTTCAAGAAAAAAATTGTTTCGATATGCTTGAGCACAACTCACAACTATTCAAAGCATAACATTTTTTCCTTTTTTTTTGTTGTTTTTTTAAAATGTCGTGTACACGTCGATAATCTTAGAGCATAGTTGTGAGTAAAAAAATTTGGGCCGTGTTACAGTATCGCGAGTGCAAGCGATAATAGCGGCGGCTGGTTGAGTAGCTGGTTCTCGTCATCAAAAACGGCGGAAACGCCGGCAGCTCCTGAAACAGACACGAAAGAACCATCGAAACCAAAGCCTCGAGACATTAGGTAATCTCACGATAAATACTCGATTTGAAATCAGAACGGCAATCGCATTCTTTAGTAGCTAGATCGCAGCGTTTGAAATCGATGTCAGATAGACAATCGCTAAAAATAAACTCATGTGTGTGTGTGTGTATGCTTTGTGTTTGCAGATACGTCGGCCGACCTACTGGGGCGTCACCAGCAACTGGCAGTAAAATGCAACACCTTAAAGAACTCAAGCAACTGTTGGACGACTCCTTTAACATTTAACTCTCGTAGATTTGTATAAATCAGAATTTATTTATTTTAATTCTTTATCCCAATGTTGATACGGTAATCGCACGCGCTATTGTTTATTTAAAGCTGATTATTTGATCCCTTTACCCTTCTCTACTTATTTAAACGATTAGCAATTAGTCAGTACGAGTGATGTTCTAACCAGCGCGAGATTCAAATCTTATTACTCAGTGTAGTGCCCCAAAATCAGTGGAAGGGTTTTTAAGATTCACAACTTATATTAGTTAAAGCCATTGTTGCCAGTGGTATTTACAAAATGACTGTATACAAATGCACGTTAATGTCGCGCTGGTTTAAATAGGTACACCCTTCCCCCCCACCCCTTCCCAAGTGCAAAGGTCAATGTATTTTTTCCCTGTTTATGTGCTTTTTGAAAAAAAAAAAAAAGAAAATTAATGAAGCAATTTCGTGACACGTAATAAAACGACATTCTAAAGTATTATTTTAAACTTAAATGCTGAGCTTGTAAGATGAAAGCGCTTGAGCGATTCCGTTGAACTAGGAGATTCTCCGCATGACGTTGAACGCGATGTTGAAGAGGATAGTTTTCTATCAAATAGAAACAAATCAAAGATTTGCCAATCGTTCACTGTTGCTGCGTTGTTTTTTTTTTTGTTTTTTTTTTTAGTTGAGCGATTGGCATAATTTAATCGTTGAGTGCTACAGCGGCGTGAAAACGCCTTTAGAACGTTGACTCATTTGTATGTATAATGTGTCGGAGAAGGTGATGATATTTGCAATGTAACTTTTAATAATTTATTTACTTTAAAGAAAATAATGAAAACAGAAATTTACTAAAACTCATATTGGACACTGCATAGTCTGCAAAGACAGTATTTCATTCACAAGTTCCTTATGTCCGTAAGGTATTTTTCGTAGTCGAGTTATACACACTCACAAACACGCGTACATAAGCATTCGTCGACTAAATTTACACCCAGCGATGTATTCATCCAGTAAACAAGAAAAAAAAATTATATAAATAAAAAAGAAATACAAACAAAAAGAAGGAATGATAGATAAGAAAAAAAAAGAAAATATTAATGGCGCTACGACAATGTCGTTTGTCATTTCTGGCAGGAACTAGATGTGATCTAACGAATAAAGTCGCACTTATTTTAACAAGACAGAACTTTCTCAGTGATACTTAATGGAGATTTTATTGTCCAATATGTTGATTATACTGGCGAAACAATACGCACGGTTTTCTTTGAGTATTCTGTTCAAAGCCGTGTGCAATGCATACTTAACAAAAGAGCTGAGTAGTATATCAATTGATTAAGTAGCTGCAAATGAGTATCTGGTGGTGAAAGTTAGTTTTTAAATTGTATTTTAATTAATTTACAAGAGTGAGAGAGAGAGAGAGAGATAGAGAAAAAAAAATCCAAAATTACATTGCACTTCGTTGTAGCATATTTCAGTATGGCAATTAAATTAAAAAATCTTCCACCTGAAAAGTGTTGTTAATTTCCATGATCCTTATACTCACCCGCAATGATTATTTATCAAAACACATTGAAAGATCATTCGTGTTAATCCATATTTATTTTCGTATAATCTTTCTTACATTACTTTGATTTCGAATTACATCTTATAACATATGTACATAAGCACGCGTGCGCACGAGTAGTGTCTCTTCAGAACTCGTATTTTTTTTGTTTTCTTCGTAAGCGTAACGCAATAAATATCGTCTCATGGTACAATTTTTCATAAATAGTTGAGCTAGCGCAGAGACGACAATACGTATGTATATATATATATATATATTTTTTTTTTGTGTTTATGAAAAAATAACGGAAGAAACTAAAAACGTCTCAGGTTCCTTTACGCGTATAAATGTGTAATGTCGTGGGAATAAAAAAATACGTTCGCGTTTTTTAGCGTGTAAAAATAAAATCTCTGATTCGTTTAATAACGATCGATCCATTTGGCCGGTATATAGTTACTATACTGAGCGTTTGTTTTTTGTTTGCACTTTTGTCATTCTCGATCGAGATGCCTCTGGAAATGGCTGTAATGGCCACTTGAGTTAAATTTTATATTATGGCCGTATAGCGTTTTTTTGCCTTATTATTAACGTTAATTACGTCTTAATCTATTCCAATGTCGCCTCTGCGTCTAGTAATCGGTTTGTCCAAGGACGGTGTACATAATTCTCTTGAAGCTGTTACTTTGATGAATTTGCTCGCCGTCGTTATCGTATACGTTGATCTGTTTTATAAAATCAAAAAGATCGTGAGATTCGATGAGAAACTTAATGCAATAAATCAATCCTTTTGGTCACTGTAACGTGTGTTGAATTCACACACGAATATTAAAGAATTATATTTGGACGAAAAGTAATACTTGTTTCAAATCAATGTGACCAAGAAGATTATTTCCAAAACTTATCACTTAAATACTTACAGCAGGACTCTTAGGCCGCCATTGATTGGTATTAGGCTATACAAAAAAGGATTTGTAAAAAAAAATCGAGGAAATCAAATACTCCAAAGATTATGTAAAAACGTACCCTTGATTGCCTAGGCCTTTGAGGTGAGAAAACACCTTGACGAGTGGGTTGACTGACATGGCTGACGCTATCATCACCTTCTTCTTGAAGTGCCTTGTATGCCTCGCTTTGATTTGGATCCCATTTTGCTCCCGGCTTCTTACTGTGGTAATTCATTCGCAAACATTTGATACGTTAAAGTCCGTTGATTAATGTTTGTTTATTTTTTTTTTTGCACGTTAAACACATCAAAGTTATGTATATACGTAGACATACATTGTAACTCTTGTGGTTTGTACAACTATATTTTGTTTAATTTTGATTTGGACGAAGCATCGTTGTTATTCGTTCAAGCGATAGAATAGAGTAGAATGTAGAATCTCTTATGTGCAATCGTAGAAATTAAGAGATGCGATGATTTGTATTATTTACGAGAGAAACAATAAAAGTTAGTAATAATTGATACTACGTGAGATAAAGAAAACCTACAAGTATAATGCGCCACGCATGCAAATATATACTATTTCGTTTATTTTTTTTCTCATTTTTTATTTTGTTGTCGTGTTTCGATTTCAAATTAAATTTGTCGGCGGGTGTATAGATATATATCGTCGCATATATGTATAGAAAGGGAGAGAAAAAAAGGAAACGAGAAGCGCGAGTGGATAAAGGTGGTCGATATGTTTAATGATCAATAGGCTTATTGAATTGCGGCCACACGTTCTTCGCAGCAGCCGCTCTTGCCTGTTCTTTCATACGTCTCGCTTGCTCTTCTATTTCCCGTTTCTGTTTCAGGAAGGAAAAGTCTATGAATATGCTGCAAACAAACAGAGCTCATGTCAATTTTTCTTTTCTCGTTGCCGATCAATTAACTGTACGTTTAGCCACGCAGCTGTTTCTGTGTGTATAATATGTGTATTCTGTTTGTACGACTCAACCTTTCATTTTTTTTATTTGCTCTTGGGATTTATCACTTTTTTTTTCTTTTAATTGACGTCTGGAAATAACAAAATTCGTTGTCTTCGTTATACTCTGAAAAGATTTTAGTTGTGACTGTTTGTCGGACAAAAATGAAGCGTGTTTATACGCGTCTCATAATGATTTGTATCGTCGGGTCATTTCGCGAATAGACTTGTTTTTAAAGTTTTGTTATTTTTGATCATGTATATTAACAGAAGAAGAAGAAGAAGAAGAAGAAGAAAAAGAAGATAGCACGAAGCTGATATGCGTTAAATTAGATTATTTTTAATTGAAAAATTGACATTCTAAAACAGAAGCGATTAGAGCGGTTAATTGTTTAAGCTTCTCGTCACGCAGCGTTAATTCATATCACAAAAAAGCAAACAAAAAACGACGAATGAAATTTCGTTTCTAAAGCGATACTAAATGATTGATGGGGTGATAATGACGTACAATTAATCTCAGTTACGTGAAGTATAATATGCTTGGTAATGAATGACACGAGTATGTATACGCGTTGCATGTACGGACGTTACTTACGGTATGGCCGAAGCTTGACACTTTATAGTATCCGCAATATTTTGTTCGGAGTAGAGGCCGATCGGTGTATTGAATTGCTGACTGACAACCTGCCGAAGAAAATAACATGACGGAGGGTGCAGACAAAAAAACAACAATTAAATATTGCATCCAAAAAAATGAAGAAGCTCATAAACAAAAAACATCAGTCGTTGGAGTTTGACAGTTTTATTTGGCTCACGCAGTTAAACAGATTGTTCTTTTTCACTCGGCGCTGATTCAATGATTGTTCGATGATAATGAGTCGAATAAATAATACTATAAAATTAAATTGATGAATTGACGAGGATGATGGCAGCTTTGTTTGTTTGCTTTTTGTTTAATCTGAAATCAATCAGGTAGTTTGTTTGTTGTTTGTTTTAAAGCACTTATATATAAATATATTAGTTTCAGCGATCTTCGTGCGAAGCGCATCATGACGATTGGACGTGTGTATACCATTGCACGAAGATGATTTGTTCATTGGTCTCGCTATGGATGTCAAGATATTAGTTGTTTTGTGGATGTGAGTTGAGCGTTGAATTTTTCGTAAATAACGAAAAATCAAACGAAACGTACATTTGACAGATTCAACACGCGTCAAATATTTACACATCAACTTATTTTACAACGATGATTCGAATCGTAATTAAAAAATGGATCATAATCACTTTCAACGAAATGCGAATAATCGAGTTACGCGAAAAAGATCCAATTTTTAAACAATAAAAATATCAATACCTCTAAAATAAAGAATCACAACTTAACTATATGAAGACTGACAGCTTGAAAATGCGTGAACGATAAAAGCAACATAAAAGCAAAAAAAACAACAACAAAAAAGAATAATTAAAAATCAAAAAAGCAGTTGCGACAACAAATACTCGAAAGTATTTATTAGAATTGTCCGCAGAATAATAATGCGCACCTTAGGTAGATCATTGGGACTCAAGACTCGCTGGAGTACGGTGTCGGCCACCTGAAGTGCGTCAACGTGAAAATTAAGAAAAAAAAAAAGAAAAACAAAAGAAAAACAAAATACAATGTACATCGATGAGCGAAGAAGACGCGCTCTTACATAATCCTCTTGAGCTTAAAATAAACGAGCGAGCACAGCAAGCGAATCGAGAGCATGGCTAAAGCTGTGATATGTCTCCCTCGATTTGCTTGCAATGTATACGATTCGTTATATAAAAGAAAAGAAATATACGTTTGTATTATTACTGTTATTTTTAATCAAAGTCGATAATAGGAAGCTCATCGATACGTAGCTCCTGGACGACCGGCGTGATCTGATATTTAAATGTACGTACTTTCTGCTTCATCGCAACTTCAGGATTCGCAACCTCGTAGTGATGGGGTGGCGCTCTAACCATTGGATTTGGATGATGGCGTAGATAACATTCACCCAATGGGGCATCTTTCTTGATTTTTGCACCGGGAAGAACCAAAGGTGTTGTACGGTACGGCTACAACAACAAACAAACGTTAGATAAAAACATGTATATTTTGTACAAATTGCGATGGTCAAGGCGTTTTGTCAACTACTAATGGGGGGATTGCCAATTAAAAATTGAAGCGCGCAATTAAGTTTTGAACGTCGAGTGCTACTTTGAGTTTTACGACATTTATACAACCCACACTTGAGCTTTCGATTTGCCACGATGAAATATAAAATCGTGGAAATCCTTACTTTTCAACCGGACTATATTCAATTCCAAATGATCCGAAATGATTTAACATAAATCAATCGTTAATTTTATGCAATGGACGTAGCAGTTATTAGCATGAAACCCCATTTTGTGTTTTTGTACGAAAAACAATTTTTAACAATCCATCCAAAATGACGAGAGAAAAGAATTTTTTCCAATAATTAGTAGCATATTCAAAGCAGCCTCAATGACCACGTCGAGTAAACGACATAAAATAGCCGTATTTTTATATCAAAGCACAAACGCGTCAGCTATGCTGGGCTCGTTAAAGAATGTATTTGCTAGTATAGCTTGTTGGTAGCTTGCGGACACGTTTGAACGTTAGCCAAGAAACAAAAAAATCCACGATATTCCGGTAACAACGTTGTGGTCTTCCCTTCGATAGAGCTGCTTGCAAGTATCTACAGTAACTTGAAAGCTTGTCAATTACAACGTCATAATTAATTTTTTTCGTTGAAAATCTTAAAATAAATTCTCTTAGTTTCTTCTCAAAAACTTGCCAGACATTTTTGCATTTTCTTTCCTTGGCATTAGTCGTCTTAGCTGCTATTTTCATCGTTGCTCGTTTTCAACGAATACAAAGTTTCATAAACTTTCTCTCTCTCTCTCTCTTTCGGATTTTTTTACGTTGCATCTTTGAAAGCTAAACGTGTTCGGTTAAAGACTTCCGCGCTTTGACCATGTTCAAGGTTAAACGTAACGAAGGGCAGGGCTAGAGAGATTCTATATTTGTCATTCCGTAATATCCAACTTATACACCGTACGAAACGATATATATATATATATGTATATGTATATATATAATCCGAGAGGACCATTTTCATACGTAGAAATTGGGTCAGCCGTTGACTTTAGTGGAATATTCGCCTACAGCTCTCTCTATTTTCAAATAGTTCAAGGCCCAGAAACATTACCGAAAATAACTTGTATATTATAAAAGCTCACTGGAGCTTTTTGTCTTTTCAAGGTCGATTTGCTCAATAATCGGCTGCTCGACATTTGACGGTATGTAAACACACGGGAAGGTACCGTATCGCAGATAGGCGGGAACAAATTTTATTTCGTACACGATTCAAATGTCTTCTTTTTGTTTTTCTTCGAGAAATTGGAAAATTGGCAAGCGAAACGTTGCGAAAATGAGCGTTAAGTTTAGCTTGTCTCTTTGGCACACGGGCTTTTTACACTTTCGAAAGTTCACTTTTGTACTTGGGCAATCTTCGCGAAAATGCAGGAAGATCAAACATTTATCGTTGTAGGTGAAACCTTTAAAATCGTACCCAGTAAACAGCACCTTCCTTTTCGTTACTTGGACGTTCGTAATAAGTTGTATACGATCGTCTGTACGAAGGCATCTTCGTTATTTGTCGTCGATTATGGTCACTTTACACTACACCGAACAAGAAACTCGCTTCAACCGACTTGGTCGATGCGCGGGCGGATACTGACGAAATTTTAGCCTTCTCCAAAAGTTCTAACTCGAGGATATAGTGCGCCACCGTTCGCTTCGCGACTGACGTAGCGTTCGAGAATGGTCCACGCACCACGCGCTATAACGTCTTTCTGTATACGCGTGTGCGTGTGATGCTTGTGATTTATTCCGGTTTTTCTACAGTATAAATAACGGGTAAGGATAGGGAGCTATTTCACTTTACGAGTGTTTATTATAGCTAAAGTTTTATCGGTTGAACGATAGACTACGCCAAGCGAGTTTTATTGATTTATTATCGCTCTTGTTTTAGCAGGCATTTTTCCATTGTTATGGACTCTTTATGATTTATCAGAACTGCGCTTTAACAGATGTACCGTACGAAAAAATCTAGACAGTTTACAAATAGCTTCAAAAACTGTTTCGAGATTCGTTTTCAAAATCTCTCGAGATAAATCAACGATAACGTTCTCCAGCACTAATTAGTCGGTCAAAATACCTTAACTTCGTTTCGTTCACAGTCCGTTCGAATCAAGTATCCAATTCCTAAAAAAACATTAGAGAGAAAAGGGAGAAATTACGCTCTCGTCAAACTTGTTCAAAAAAAACACAGCTAATTATCACGACATCGTCGTCGAATGAATTCACACGTCGCTCGTAAACAAAATCGAGATGATTGTTGTCGCAAAGGAAAATAATCGTAAAGCTGCTATCGATATTTATAACGCTTGAACGCGAGCTCTCGTTTTCGCGTGGCGGACTTTCCAGCATTGACGAGCCAACGAAAATACACTCCCTCCTCCCTTTTTTACTACTACTCCTCTAGCGATGATTTACGTTTCGTTGATTCGCAACTTCTTACTTGTATTTTTTCTTTTCTCGCTAAAAGTAATTGGTGTCGCTAAAAAGACTCGTCAGATGTGTTGAATTACTCGTTTCGGTTGAGATTTTTTGGTATAAGTAATACCATTCCCTAAGTTGTGGAATGCTATTGCAACGAAATGGCTATATTTTTCCAAGTGGCTTTTACTGCCTACGTTAAAATGCTTAATACTTTCTGGGAATAACCATTTGAGTTGTTGGATATGCGTATTTGTTTTTCAGAGTGAACTTGACAAAATATCCGTAGTTCACTATCAAGAATACACACGGGGCGCGATGTTCGTGCTTTATGTATTGTTGAAACAAATTCAAAACTGACTTTTCCATCTAGTTTTTATTTAATTACAATAGAGAGAGAGAGAGAGGGAAAGAGTGTACGAGAGAAGGAGAATCCTCGTTAATGAGCTTATTAAAACTTTGACAAATTTAAGTACATTAAAAAATGATTAATTGCGCTAAAATTAACCAACCGAATGAGAAGCAAAGAGCACAAGAAAAAGAGTCATACGTATACCTGGGACAGGTAATATCTCTCCTCGCGAACTTCGTCAAGATGATCGTGCGCTGGATTGAAGTGAGACGGTGAGAAAATCCTTTGGGATTCTGGTACCTCCACCGGAAGAGGAGGTGGTACTGGACTCTTTGGTAATATCGGTGGTATTTGTTGACTTTTTTGCCTAATTTTTCAAAATACAATGAATTCTCTGTTATCGTTTCGTGATTTTTCTTTAGTTTTGATATATTTTAACAAAAGTGGAGTGAAAAAGAGAAAAAACATTGAGCTGATATGGTATTACAATGGATTTTTAACGTAGCTGAAAGAGACGCGAAGCGCGACAACGATGTACACGTGATGACGTATCAAATAGCATGTTTCTTAAAATTTTTTGTTTGTTTTCGTATTGGCAGTCAAGTCCGAGTGAAGTAAACAAAACAAAACTTATTTTTTTTAACGTACTTTTTATTAACAAGAGATGATGTAGTTTGTTATAGAATTCATCGGTATATCACTCGGACTCACTGTGTTTGTGTGTGCGTGTGTGTGTTTTTGCTATATGAAAAAGAAAAATAGTTAGTCACGAAATAGCTGGACAACGATTTGCTCGGCGAGTCTTGCGAACACGTGCGCGATGATACGTCGAATTACGAACTTGCTACTATTGTGAGATTGATCGGATGATGTAGTGATGGCATCTGTTTGTCGTACGCAGGAGGAGTTATAGGACAACTCGGACCTTTCGACGGCAAGCTTTACGGACTCGGAATTTTTCAGGAGATTCTGTGCGTCTACGTGCCTCAGGTCGCGCACGTCGTATTCGTCGATTTTCTTGATCACATCACCCTTCTGAAGATCCTCGTTTTCAGACTGTAACATATACGTATATATAATTGTACCTTTTTTGTTTCTATTATACGTACATAAAGTAAGTGAGAGAGAGAGAGAGAGAGAGAGAGAGAGAGAGAGGGAGAACGAATGCGCATCATCTGAGTTTTGTCTTTCTTTGTTTAGCCAGGTAAACGGCAAGACGATGTAATTGTATTTGTAGTAAAGTATAAAAACTAGTTTTTTATAATTATTAGATATTACATCGTTTTTATTGAAGCTCTTGTATAATACATACGTATACAAGTAAAATTAGATTGCATAATTATCTTTTGATCAAACCACAATCAAAAGAACAACAAACGAAACACACTTTTTGAAATATTAAAGTTAGCATTAAAATGAATTGCATAAATTTAACAATACGGCAACAATAACAAATAAAAAAATTAAACTCACACGGGTGACGACCAAGGGTGTGCCCAAATCAGAACCACCGGCAATGCTGATACCCCAAGGTACACTTTTACATGGCCTCCTAAGCTTCACGGTCAACGTCTGGCGCTTCGTCATTGTTCTCTTTCACACACCCTTTTCACGAATCTTTTTTTTATCCGTCCACACTATTACTTTACACTCACACTTTTTCCCCCTCCAATATTTAAGCGAAAAAAACAAAAATGAATTTTTTTTTTCAATTTAAGAAAAAAGAAAAAAAAAGAAGAGGTTCACGAGTGCGTGTGAACAATACGACGGTTGAAATTATACTAGTTGGTGCAGGGCTTTAGCTATGACTTTGACAGGCCTTAGTCGGTAGCCAACTTACTCGCTCTCTTTCTTTCACTCTATCTCTCTCTCTCTCTCTCTCTCTCTCTCTCTCTCTCTCTCTTTAAACGACTCTAGCAGTGTTGGCCTCTTTTGCTATATTGGCATGGCCATAGTTTGTGTATTGTCTTCTGCTACCGAACACACGCACACCCACACGCAAGCACGTTTGACAGGTTTTATAAAAAATTTCCCTCGATTGATCAATCAAGAAAGCTTGAAAACTATTTTCAAATAGCTCTCGTACGTAACGAATGACGTTCCGTCTCGCTAAAGTATCTTATGCACAATTATAAATTAAACGACTTACCAATTTGGTTGCAATTACAAACGACGAGTATTTCATTTGAAAAGAACTAAGTATTGCAAGCTCGGACAAAAATAACAAAGAACAAAAAAAGGAAGGTTTAATGAACTTACGCGTCAATTACCATCATCGATCCGCATAGATTGCACTGAAACCCAACACTGGTAGATGCAAATCTTCCGGAATCATCATCGTGTATTTTCGTAACAATGCACGCGCACACGCATACACCTGGATACGATAAGTGATCGAGGAGGACAAATATAGTAATAGTTAAGTGAAAAAAAATAACGTTGTAAGTGTTTAATTTTGTTCTAGCCTCGTGTCTCTCTTGCAAAAATGTCAAAAAAAAACAGGGGAGGGCGCGCAACTTACGCGGGTCTCGTAGTAGTTGCTAATGTAGAAGCGAAGTCTTGACGGCATGGCCTCCTCTTCTGGATGGATTATTCGATAAGCTGGATAAAGGCTCAAGTAAGGTGGTGGTAGTGGTAGTGGTGGTAGTGGTGGTGGTGGTGGTGGTTGGGTATCGTGAGAAGAGAAAGAGAAAGATACTTTCTCGATCCGATCGATACGAAGACTTTACCTCGTCTCCCGTTAGGACGACCCATTATCGACTACAGAGAGAAAGAAAGGGGGAGAGAGAGAAAAAAAAGAAAGAGAGAGAGAGAGAATTGCAGTGTAGGCATTCCAATCTTCTCTCTATCCAGTCTGTGCTGTGTAAATGTATGTGCAGCAGTTAGGGTTGACAGACGTACTACTACGAAAGAGAGAAAGTATAGCGTCGCAAATTTAGACGCCGACCTCTCTTTCTCTTTCTCTCTTCTTTCTCTCTTCTTTCTCTCTCTTTCTCTCTTTCTCTCTCTCTCTCTCTCTCTCTCTCTCTCTCTCTTTCTCTCTTTCGAATGTAATGCATTGGTTTATCTTTTTTATAAAACAATGATCAATTGGAAGAATGTAATACAAACGCTAGAGCATCGTGAACTTGAAAACAAGCTCGACATTCGTATTTTTTTCATATGCAAAGATTAAGCTTTTAATCCAAAACATGGTGTTAAATGATACGAGAGATAGACATTTAGCATACGTTAATGACCTAAAAAACGGTATGCTAGCTATATAATGTCGCCATTTCAATAGCACCCAATTGATTAATTAAAAGTCACGATGACGACAGTAAGATTCGCTCGCTATACGTATATAGTATTTAAAACACACACACACACATGAGATTAATTAAATTTAACAACGTTGTTTTTTATTTATAAAAATATATCACGCGTATAAAACAATAATTCGTTGATTCTGAAATGCATCGAAAGATATACAGTCTGGTACGAGTCAAATAAAAAAAAATTAGTCATTTCACGAATAGGCAAATCATTAAAATAGAAAAATGTTTAAGCGTATTCTTCAGTAATGGCACGACCGATAACCATTCGTCTAATTTCACTGGTACCAGCGCCAATCTCGTACAGTTTGGCATCTCTCAATAAACGACCGGTTGGATAATCGTTAATGTATCCATTACCACCTATACAGTACAATCATTTGTGTATTTTTTGTTGTTGGTATTATTATAAAGCCATTGAAAAATGATAGTCGATAACTCACCGAGAATTTGTACGGCATCAAGAGCACATTGAGTAGCATTTTCAGCAGTGTACAATATAACAGCAGCGCAATCTTTTCGATTTATATGACCATTGTCGCAAGCTCGTGCTACCGAGTACACGTAGCTTCTACTCGAACATAATTTCGTGTACATGTCAGCTATTTTACCCTATTAAGTATACAAGTTAATTTATACATACGTATATCCAATGAACAACGATGACTTTTTCAAATTGTACGTACTTGTATCAATTGGAATTCAGCAATATTCTTGCCAAATTGTTTCCTCGTGTGTGCGTATTCGAAAGCAACGTCGCAGCAAGCTTGCATAATTCTAAAAAGTGAACATTTTGAACGGTCGTGTAATTTACTTTGAACTAAGAGAGAGAAAAAAAAACGTTTATTCTACCCCAATGGCCCTCCTGCCAAAATCAATCGTTCCAAATCTAAACCACTCAAAAGAACGTATACACCTTTGTTTTCTTGACCCAACACGTTAGCCACTGTGTTTGAATAGACAAGCGATAAAGTTATCCAAATATAAATGTTATCGTTTATCTTTCGTAGTACTCACCGGGAACTTTACAATCCTGAAAAATAAGCTCGCAAGTATTAGAGCCTCTCATACCTAATTTGTCGAGCTTTTGCGCTGTGCTAAAACCTTCGAAATCTTTCTCTATGATAAAAGCAGTAATTCCATGTTGTTTCTTTGCTGCTTCTGGATTTGTTCTTGCGTATACCACTAGTACATCGGCATCGGGTCCGTTTGTAATCCAAAATTTATTTCCATTCAACAGATAACAATCACCCTTCTTCTCGGCTTTTAACTTCATAGAAACTACATCCGAACCAGCGCCTGGTTCCGACATTGCTAAAGCTCCAATATGTTCTCCACTGCATAACTTGTTGATTTAAAAACGATCAATACAATTGTAACACTAGCAATGAATAATACCCACGCACAAACATAGTTACTTTTGGCAGATATTTGTGTTTTTGTTCTTCGCTACCGTTACGATGAATTTGATTGACGCAAAGGTTCGAGTGAGCACCGTAACTGAGGGCTACCGCAGCGCAAGCTCGACTTAATTCTTCTTGAATGATCAAGTGATCAAGGTAACCACCACCTGTTCCACCGTATTCTTCTTTTGCGGTAATACCTAACAATCCAAGTTTTCCAAGCTCTTTCCAGAATGGCTGGATCAAAACGCGTGTTGTTTTTCATTTATTACTCATGTTTCAGTGATTTATCGCATTGTAAAAACATTTGAGTAAACGTATAAATTTTACTCTTTATATTTCAAAAAAGAACAATGGACGAAACAATAGTCGCGATTCTAAAGGCGACTAGATGAATAATTAAAGTTCGAGAAACGATAAATTTATCGCGAATCACTACGATGTACGTCCATTTGGTCAAAAATACAAAAAAAAAATAAACAATTTTTCAATTACATCATACGCTCGCACGCGACGCCTAAAAGATTAAAACACGCTTAATCATTGTTTACTCACACGCAGCTGATCGAAATGATTCTTCTTATCGATTTCGATGGCTTTAGGTGCGAGTTCTTTCTGTGCAAAGTTGAACACCAAGTTTCTTAACTAAAAAAAAAACAGATTTATATCCATCGATGCACAAATGCACATGTAGAAAAAAAAACGAGAGTTGTCGTTGCTGACCTCCTTTTGTTGATCCGATAAACCAAACACATTCTCGTCAATCGGATAATATTGCGAAGCAGCTCTGCAAGTAACAATCGTCGTCGATTTCGATTGTACGATGAGTCGTAAAGTTTTTCGGAGCGCTGCTGTACACACGCTCATGTTTGCGAGAATGTTTTTAAGACCACGTGGCTTGTATTATTACTATTCGACGTTTAATGAAATATCAGAGAAATAAAAGTAGTGCGAATATAGAACGAACGATACTCCGGCAACATTGGTTGGTTTACTGAAGAGTCATACGTAAGAGGCTATAAGTATATCTCGTTTCGTTGATAAACGTGAAGAGAGAGAGAGAGAGAGATGTATATATATGGGGGGGGGGAGATACATACATAAACACATTGACTCGTCATTCGCTGAACACGTACACTCCCGTACACGTACGTAGTACAGATACCGGTTTTCGAGGATCGACGTTTTATTCGAGTTTCGAGGCGTTCAAAAGTTACCCGTAGATCGTGCGATCGGCTTAAAGTAAAAGGGCTCAAAATAAACGATCTATCTCGTGTGCGTATAATGTTACTATACGTTTAAAATGGGTTGACAAATGAATGAACAAAGAAAATGTTTAAAAATTCAAGGCATTGTTATTCCGTCTATTTTTCGAGGACTAGTATGTATAGAAATATAAAATAATTCATGTACACCGACAAGAATTACAGAAAGACACGTGTGACAGTACAATATTTACAGAACAATCGTTTGTTTGCTTGTTTTTTTCGTTTGTTTTTTTTCGACTGTTTCACCGAACAAAAAACGAATACGAAATTGTATATTAAAGCGATAACCTATGTTAAAAAGAAAGTTACTACGAAAATAGTAAATATAATAATGACGACTATACATCCAACCTCGTATCTAGTGGGTCTTATTATGTGGATACCCAACAATGTTTCCCATTCTTCGGGAGTTCTTCTATCCTCGTCGTCGTAAATATTTTGTTGCGACTGAGCAATTGCCGCTCGTACGTTTTCGACGCTTGGTGTTACAAATCTCGTTGTATTAGTGTCACGTTGCATAAAACTTGTTTCTGCCTCTTGAAAACTGTCGGGTCGATAATGGGTAGGTAGTGTATCGGGACGAAGGACGATCATTTCTTCTTGTCTAGTAGTAGCTTGTTGCGTTGCGTTGAACACATCCAGTTGTTGTATCTCATCCACGTCGAGTTGTTGTATCTCGTCTTTGTTGGTTTGTTGGGTCGGTATCTTTTGCACCTTCGTTTTTGGCGCCGTCTCTTGTACGTTGCTTTGTTGGGCCTCTTGTACGTCGTTTTGTTGTGTCTGTTGTACTTCGGTTTGTTGAAGTTGTTGAGTTGCTTGAGCGATGTTTAAAGAGCTTTTACGCGACGTTGCTTCTAACCGTATATCGTCGGCAATTTCATCATTCAACGACGATGCCGAAGTTGACATATTGTCTTGCATGATGAAATCCTTTGCTGATTCCGTTTCATGCACGTCGATATAAACGATCTGTGTCTAAACCGAGAAAAACGAGAAAACGCGACGGATTTTTGAACGAATATCAAGCTGATACGGAATAATATCGAACGTAACATTCGACTTACCTGTGGTCCTAGATCACTCTCCGATGTCGTTGACGGCGACAACGAGTTAAATCTACGTCGCATATGGGATGTAATCCCTCCTGGTAACATCAAAGGACTTGCCTCCTGAGTCTCGTTCTAACAAAACAATAGTACGCAAAGTTTAACGAAAAGAAGAGACTAGTCGCGTGTGGTCGTGTTTTTTCACAAGCGACTGATCGTTACTTTTTTTGTTCATAACGTGTTTCTCTTTATAACGCAAGCATTGTTCATGGATAATGTGGCTGTAAAGACTTACTTCTAGTTCGATGTCCATGTCAATAATTTTTCAATATTGTTTTTTTAAATGTTATTTATGGTAACTCGGTCGTGAATGAATCGATACGGTAAAAGTTCTCTTTCGGATAGTGTATCCTCGTTCTATGTCCACTTTGTGATCTTTTTGCCTTCGCTATTATATGTCAACAATAGTTCTAATGAGACTGACCGTCTGTACTTATTGTAAGACGATAATACGGGTAGGAGAATCCTGACTACCCTACTTAATTGCAAGATGAAAGTTCATTGGATTATAACCGTTACAGTTAATCTGGATAATCGCATTTCCATAGATCTAATTTTGAAAGACTATCATCCGATGTTTACATAGAGCAGAGGGAACCGCTAAATCTTAAACCGCTTAGTAGGAAGAATAAAACCAGTGTCAACCAGCGAATTAAACTTTGGACTTGAATAAACTGCAAAAGGGAAAAAATTATCAAATAAATCACTACGTAATGGACGTTATTATTCTGTATATTTTGAAAAGACACCATACAGAGACATTAAATAATTAAAAATGTGCAAATGTTGCTTGTTACATCACGATTATTTACGAAGAAAATATCTTGTTTTTGATCCTTTGATACATGTAATAGACTGCGTCTTTCTCCGAATAGAGTAGGCAGAAGGCAAATATGAAAAACCCAAAAGTAAGGGATATTCTTTCGCAACAAACATTTTTGCGAGGTCGTTCTACTCTGTCGGCATCCGACCGAGTGGTTAAACTTCGATAGACAGATGTTCGGTTAATTTGCTCTGGTTCTTCAACATCAGGTTGGTGTGTTTCCGAAATATCCGATGTTGTGTCTTCAACTTCGTTTTGTTGTGTTTCCTGAACACCAAGTACAAGGTTTGCGGGACGTTTACGCAAAACTGACGACTGTCCGTCTTCGTCGTCATCGCCTGCAGATAGTGTTGACGATGCCGTTGATCCGCTGTCGTCCTTTACAAAGCCTTTATTTTTACACCCCAAGGAATCCACTTTGACGACAACCTTTTCCTACATTGAGACAGGCAAACGAGCGAAATTGAAACAAAATGGAATCGAACTTGATAAACAGATGAGCCCGTATAATAAACCACTGCTCGTCTCCTAATATATCGATCCATCAAACACGAGTTATTGTACAATCGTACATTTTTTACTTGAATAATTAGTAAAACGAATAAACAGCACGAACGTGATAAATACAAAGACGACTTACGAGTAGTTGTACTTGGTCGCTTTCGAACGGAGTTGTCACCGACAACGTCGATTCATCGATATTGCTTTCGTAGTAATTATCTCTTTGTTCTTCCTTTGAGGGTTTTTTTTTCTGTGATCAAAAATTAAGAGTTACAACAAGGAAAAAAAAGTGATCTATTTGAATCGTAAACTGATTAGAATACGTGTATTTATATATAATTATATATGTAATTGTACATTTATCGATACTTTAATATAATATTATACATAAGAAGAAAGGGTGAAATAGTAAATAAGTAAATTCAATTTACTTCTTGTAGCTCGATGTCCATTTTGATGATCTTCGCCAGTACCGTATCGACAAAAGTAACGACTATACGCGAAGTACCTAGGATAGGAATTGAAATTTTTTTCACCTCGATTATCAAATGTCAGCAACAATTATAACGTCACTGGCTATCTGTATTCTTATTACTATTGCGGATAATTTAAGGGTAGAAAACATTGAAACCCCACTCTCAAAATTGCACAAATCAACTGAACTCGTGATGTATAGGATTATGGACGCTTTTAATTAATCCACGGATAATCGCTATTTCCTCAAATTAATTTCGAGACGTTTACAAGTCGATACTTAATAGGAAGAAAACCAAAGTCAAAATCATGTATTTTCGTGTGCTCGCGTAACACGCAAGCTTTTACAACCGGGATAATGGATGTTTTATTTTTGTCTTCGCAAACTTTGAACAACAAGCCAGCACTTATCATAAATGAAAGTTTATTTCCAGTAAGTATATACGAAAGATGTTATCGAGTGGAAGAAAAAAAACTCTTGATTGTAGAAATGCCAATTATTTGGAAAGTTCAATGCGTTAAACGTGCATTTTACTGAAATATTCGAAACGAATAAGTAAGAATATTGGCAAATTGGTGCAATTAAAACGCTATGAAATATATTTTAAAAAATTCAATCTGGCCATCTGTTGGTCATTCGTGTGGATTACAATTGACCCAAAACAATTAATCCCATAACGCTCTTTGGATTTAAAAAATTACACACGTATGGTTTTCTCCGTTCTTAATCATCCGATCAGGTTGTCATGTGGTTTATTTTCTTCGTAATTTCATCATCTACTATTAATATTATTCGATTATTTTGATATTTTTCACATCGTTGATTAAAAAAAAACCTCATTTTTCAATAAAACTTCCTCTTCGCTCGATACATTTAGTCCAGCGTTTTCTCAATAATTCTATTCGTCCAAATAGGTTTATCCAAAACCCCCAACGAACTCGAATTAGGAAATAGTTCTCACGGCTAGATCCGGAGAACAGACTGGATGTTCTGCAGATGAATTGGTATCCCAATATATAGATTTTCGTCATAGCGATTGCACACGTGTGCACCCGTGCATTACCTTGGTGATTTGAGAAATCAACGTCGAATCTGTTCAGGGACTCTCAACGATACCAGTGATCTTGTTGGCCGATGGACCCACCTTGGTCGTCTTTGATGCACGTTCACCCGGAGAAAACCCATTGTCCTGATTGTGCCTTGATCTCTGGTGTGTTGTAATGGAACCACGTTTTGACCGTGGTTACGAAACCTCGCAAAAAATCGTTCGCCAAACGATTTCTTTGAAGTGGCCAGGCGATTGCGCTTATGGCCGAGTATGAGCAATCGCGACACACGTCCCTTTGAGTAAACCTGAATGTTCGGCGTCACTTTGTGCCGATACGACCACATTGGAACTCGGTACACCACTTTTTGACAATTGAAATTGATCGAACCGAGCCTCTCCTCTTCGTGGTATTGATCGAGTCTTCCCTCAGTATCGAAGATTGATTACGATTATTTTACGCAAAAAAAATAACGCTTAATCGGTTCGCGAAATGCACTTTTTCCATTTTTGTTGAAATTCGCGAGATTGTCTGATTTTAATGGCTGTCAAACACAAACTAAATGACGCGGGGTGCTCCAAATTTGATAATAGTCTATTAATAGATGACAGTTGACGGGAGCAGTGTTGCATTTGAAGTTACCGCGCGGGGAATTCACATCTGTGTGCTTAACGTATAACTTTCCGTTAACAGGTGGCGACACTATTCCCAAAAGTCTTTAAGGCATCTTTTTCCCCGGTAAAATTTAAATACTCGCAAGTGTTCGCAAGATTAAATTTGAGGTTATGAGCCTGGGCAACGCAAAGGACAAGCATTTAAGTCTCATTTCTGTAGCTAAGCAAACGCAAAAAAGGATTTAACCATTACTCGTTACCACTTGTTGTATAGTTATGTGTATTCGTTAAAAGCTATGCATATTATCTAATAATTACTTAAAATTGAAACTGTTGTTGGCTCTTCTGCTAGTGCTGCGGTACGCGCGCATCATACTGTATTCTTTAATGCATATTGCCTTATAAAAGTCGTTTGAATAATTACATATCTAAATAATGATCTTTTCGTTTGACTATTAGTTTTGTTTTTTTTTTCTATACGCTTTATTAGATGTAAGGCCTAGTTGTTAAAAATGACAGCAATGACATTATATCACTCTTGGAAGAGGTTTATTCACTCGGGATCGCAGTTGAAAAATCAAATCAAATGGATAGAACCAAAAGGAAGAAAAACAAATATCACGGTTTTTAATCCCGTGACGAAAACTAGCTCACCACTGATATTAAAAAATAATAACGTGGCTACGTGGTATATGTGTGGACCAACCATTTATGATTCTTCTCATATTGGACACGCTAGGTATTTGATCTGTTTAATTAAATATTCAATGCCATTTTTATTTCGGTATTTTATTTACAGTAAGTTATTGATTGTTTCAGTACGTATGTCAAATTCGATATTATCCGTAGGATTTTATCAGAATTTTTTGACGTTAATGTCGTACTTGTTATGGGCATGACGGATATAGATGATAAAATAATTATTAGGTCAAAAGTAACTGGCAAAAAATGGCAAGATCTTACAAAACATTACGAAGATGAATTCTTCAGAGATATGAATTCGTTAAATGTGCCCAGACCATATATGACTTGTAAAGTTACCGATCACATACCAGAGATAGTTTCTTTTATAAAAATAATTATGGACAAAGAAGCAGCTTATGTAGGAAAAGATGGTTTGTAATTGTGAGAATTAGTGTTCTTCTGCATTTTCAATTATAGAATGTGTAATTCGAATGCTCTTGATATAGGTTCTGTATATTTTGACACCACAAAGTACCCTTACTATGGAAAATTAAATACTGTTCAACCAAAAGAACCTCACGCAATGAAAAAATCATCTTTGGATTTTGCTCTGTGGAAGGCAGCAAAAGAAAACGAACCATACTGGGAGAGTCCTTGGGGTCCAGGTAGACCAGGTTGGCATATAGAGTGTAGTGCAATTGCCAGGTGAAATTTCAATTAACTTTATTTGAAAGGAGTTGTCAGTCCTATGAGATGTGTTATAATGTTTTATTTCTTTTATCAGTGCAGTTTTGGGGAGCAATATTGACATACACAGTGGTGGTATAGATCTAGCATTTCCTCATCATGAAAATGAAGAAGCTCAGTCTTGTTGCTATCACGATAACAATCAATGGGTTAATTATTGGCTACACACAGGACTTTTAAACGTTCAAGGGGATGTTAAAATGTCCAAGAGCCTGCAAAATACAATAAGCATCCCAACTCTTTTAGAAAATTACTCCGCGAATGAATTCAGATTATTTTGCCTTCTTAGTCATTATAGATCAAGTAAGATACACTAAGCATTCCATTACCTTGTAAGATCCCATTAACGCTACCGTCTCCTTATTTTTTAGATATAATATTTTCTGGTGATCTCATGAAAAATGCTGTTACTGTTTCCAAAAAAATTGAATTTTTTATTAGCGATTGTAATGATTATATTTCTGGTAAATTGGATGGTATAAACGTAAATGAATCTGAATTACTTAAGGTAACATACAAAAAAATTTATTTGTTACTAATACTTGAGTATATCTTACAATCTAATATTTACAGAGTTTGGAGCAAACTAGAAACAAAGTAAACACTGCTCTTGCAAATGATTTTCATACACCATTAGCTTTGGACGCTATTTCCAATTTGATTGCAGTTGGGAACAAAATGTTTCGTGAAAAGGTTTCTAATAGTTACATGTTTTATTTGGAAATCATTCATAAGTTTAATACAGAATGTTATATTTTAGTCATCGTCAGTTACGTCAAGAAGTGTTGGAAGTGTTGCTGCTGTGTCAAATTATATACAAAGATTCATGTCAAAATTAGGATTTAGAAAGTCTAAAACATCTACAGCAAGCAGCGAAATGTCTAAAGTGTTAAATTATATTGTCGACTTTAGAAATGAAGTTCGAGCAAGAGCTCTTGCAAAGAATGAAAAGGATATTGAAAGTCTTGAAGCTTGTGATAGTTTGAGGAAAAATTTATCAGCTTGTGGTGTGGAAATAAGGGTATACAGTGAAAAATATATTTTATTGTGTATTTATTTATAGTATAAATAAATGTTACTCAAGAGATTTTGTTTTAGGATCGACAAGGAAAATCTAGTTGGACGATGAGGAGTAATTAAAAATGTTAACAATTTTCACATGTAAATAAAGTTTATTACCTATTACAAAAATTATAAACTTAACTTATTCAACACTTTTCTCTGCAACCTTGAGCTTTTTAGGATTATCCTCTCCCTCTGGTGTAATTTTTCGTTTTTTCTCCAATTTCTTTTCTGTTGCTGTTTTTCTTAAACCCTTCATTTTTCTTGTTTGAATAGTATGTAGTTTCTGTGCACCCATGTGTATTCTTCCAAGAGTCTTACCCAAACTATCTTCAGAAATATTCTTCTTTTTCTTTACCTAAACACAACAATAATTTATAGAATGATAATATCAAACATTAAACAGATTAATTATTAATTAATGTACAGAAAAAGACAAACCTTAAGTTCTTTAGGCTTTTTACAAGCTTGTTTGAAAAGATCGTCAGATGCCAATTTCGTTCTCCTGACCTTCAAATCTATACGTGGTCCAATTTCTACCAATTCAATCCTTGGTATTCTTAAACCTGATTTTTTTAACATTACTCTAAAACGTAAAACGTAATTTTTAAAACAGTTGCTTTCGTATTTTCATTTTTTAGATGATTATCTATTGTTTAAAGATACATACTTGTAACTCCTAAAAAGAATAGAATTTTCTTGAGCTGTAAAACTCAGAACATGCTCCAAACCCTGTAATCTAATCTGATCAACTGGTTCTCTTTGGAACATATCTATCAAAAGATTTTGAATTCTTTTAAATTCATGATTATTCTCAAATAATTCACCTTGAAAAACTAACATAGGTTTAATGCCAGCTGGTATTTTATCTAATTTGAACTTTTCTAAAGCTTCATAATTTTCTACTCCAAATTCAATTAGATCCATTACTGTATGTTCAAAAAGCCGACCCATAATTAAATTATTTGGCCTCTTCTTACTATTTGATATGAGCATAAACAGCGACGCATTGAACTTTCTGCCAAAGTTTTCAATTGGAGTTGGATCATCAAACGGATGAACGTCATTTCTTTTTTGAAGTATTTGAGCATCTGGCTTTTTCAGTTTATGCTGTAATAATTTAATAAAATTTTATTCGCGATTACAAATACTTATTTTGTTTAAAAAAATTTCTTACCAAATCTTTCATACAACTTTGAAGCAAAGGCGTCGTTTTGGTACCTTTCAAGAAGAAAGTTTGTTTTGTGTCTTCGATTATTTTCGGTTCCCTTGCTAAAATAGCTTTTTTCCCTTTATGGGTTTTAGGTTTGCTGAAAAAAATTTTTAAAATAATACAGACATTAATCTCTTATGATACGTACAAGGTTAGGAAGTATAAAAATGAGTAGTTCTTACACAATCCGTTCGATCACAGGCATTTTTAACTTTCAGATATGCACTTGCAAAGTTTATACAGATGGTAATACACTACAAGCTATGTTACAATAGTAATTATTATTATTGTAAATACTCTTCAACGCATTGCTTGAATGAATGTTTTTGACAAGTCGCAATGATAAACACGTGGAAATTCGTATCTTTAGGTTGCCACCTTGTAGGCACTGAATCGTCGTTTTGTTCATATAATTGGTACTTGTGACGATCAGCTGATAGTGTTGTTTTAACATTTGTAACCTAGTACCTTGAATTACTATAAAATACAAATACACAACATTGATGTTAATCCATACGAATACAAAAATTTAATGCAAAGTTATTACCTTAAATAACTTTAGTTGTCAATAATTCTAATTATGAATCCTTTAACGTAAGTAAATTTTACGCATACAGTTTTAAATACCATTTGTGTTTGAAATTATACGGTCGTATACTTTGTTGATATAGGAACGTTAAAAATGTGACAAAATTGAGTGCTCAAGAATTACATACAAATAACAAAACATCTTGGCATGATGAGTACAAAAGTAGTGCTTGGATTTTCATAGGAGGATTACCTTTCGATTTGACTGAAGGCGACATAATTGCTGTGTTCTCTCAGTAAGACTCGTATTAAACATTACTGTCTTTACCTCACACTCGAACGAAATTGACTCAATAGTTTGTTCAATATTTTTAGATACGGCGAGCCTGTCAATATAAATCTGATCAGGGATAAAGACACGGGTAAATCCAAAGGTTATGGTTTCCTCTGCTACGAAGACCAGCGCAGTACAGTTCTAGCTGTTGACAATCTAAACGGGATAAAGGTAATATTACAATATGTGATTGTTATATGTTACTTCAACAAATGTTTCATATAAATCTTTTCTCGAATAAGATTCTGGGAAGGACAATCAGAGTGGATCATGTTAAAGATTACAAGCCTCCAAAAGTTACAAAAAAAACCGATGAAGATAGAAAAAAATTAATGATGGAAGGATGCGCGCCCAAATTAGATTAAATTTATACAGTCATCACGGAATTATGTTAGATTTTTATAATAAGGAAAAAGTGCATTTTTGTTGTCAACATGATGGTATTTTATTACTTAAAAATATGTAAATAAACATTTATACTCATAATAATTTATATACTAACAGATAAAAGGATTAAAAATGTATAACATAATTTTTAAATTAAAATTGTGCGTAGTCGAATTCTACAGGTCAGGCCGTAAAACTTGAATCAGAACCTATGCAAGGGACAGTTTTAAGTACAAATTGCAAGCAAATTATTTTAATGGGTACTTTGGTAGTGGCATAAAATTAAATATCCCTCGCATTGATAATTGCAGTTGATGGTCCCACGACAGTCGTACTTTACATTTAAAATTTTATTATTTTTAGTTAATTATAGGTATTTGGATTAATTTGGTTGTTTTTTTCTTCATATTATAATAAGAGGCAGATACTGCCTTTGGTAAAAAAATACATTTGTAAATCCAATTATTATGCACGAGAACTGCGGTATCAAGACGAACCGAATTCACTCATCCATTTTTCATATTTCTCAAGGTCTTCTTGTGATACACTTTTGTTACATCTTTCGAGTGCTTCATCAAAATCCGCTGCTGATACCGGCAAATCGAGTTCTTCTTTTGGCAACTGTCTTATTTGATCGGGCCTCAGACCAGCAATTTTTCTTCTCATAGACATCATTGAGGCATCTCTGAAAATTGTTGATACAAACAAGAATTATATAAATGTACTTGTTTTGTAATAAAGTATTTTTCACTTTTAAATAATGTAAATACCTGCAAACATTCGTGATATCAGCTCCAGAATATCCTTCTAATTTTTCTGCTATATCACTTAGATTGACCGATTCGTCTACTTTGACTTCGCGTAAATTAATTCTTAGTAATGCTTCTCTTCCTTCGCCTAAACACAAAATTTTTTTAAATTAAAATTCTTCTAATTTAAACTGAGTTTTGTATTTATTGTACTCACGATTCGGTAAAGGTATATATATTCGTTTTTCTAATCGCCGTCTCAAAGCTTCATCTATATCCCAAGGAAAGTTTGTAGCTGCCAAAACCATAACGACTTTAGTAGGATCCTCATTATTCGAACTGATACCATCCATTTGAACTAAAAGTTCAGATTTCACTCGTCTCGATGCTTCGTGCTCAGACTCGGAACCGCGTCGTGAACAAAGAGAATCAATTTCATCAATAAATATTGTACTGGGCGCATAAAACCTTGCCTATAAATAATAAACGTTACGTTAGTTTTCGGTTTTAAGTATTTTAACAAAATTATTAAATTGTCAAACCTCACCATTTCAAATAAAAGCCGGACAAGTTTTTCGGATTCTCCTCTGTATTTGGATGTTAATGTAGAGGAGGAAACATTGAAGAAAGTAGTACTACACTCTGTAGCAACAGCTTTTGCCAACATGGTTTTTCCAGTACCCGGTGGACCTACCATGAGAACTCCCTTCCAAGGTCTTCGAATGCCCTGAAAGATTTAATAATTTTGAATTTTTGTTTGAAAGGAAAAAAAGATAAAGAACCCACAGAATTACCTTGAAAAAGTCCGGCATTAGCGTAGGCAATACTACTACTTCCTCTAACAACCGTTTTGCATCATGCAAGTCAGCTATGTCATCCCAATGAATATCAATATTTTTTTGTACAATATCTCGCTCTGTCGGTTTAAAAGTTTATTAAATAAAATATCGAAGACAGTAAAATCGACAAAAAAGAAATTCCGATTTTTTTGAAATTACTACGTTACCTAATGTATCTACAAGATCGCGATCTATGCCTGAACATTCAAACTTTCTTTCCTCAACTTCCACATCTGTTTTTTCTGCTTCTGTTTTCTCCTAAAACACGAGTATATATAAAATCATAGACCAATTTAAACGTTACTATTGTACTTTAAAAACATGGTATAAAATTGACCATACCTTATTTACATCATCTTTCTTTGCACTATTTGCATTGACATTTTTTTTATCATCAGAACTACCATTACTTTTCTGATTATTGCGCACTGTTGGTTTAACATCTGTTTTCTTGGCTGATGTCACACTGGGCTTACGTATATTGGATCGGTTTGGTGGCTTTTGTGGTTGATTCCTTGGTATTATTTTAGAATTTCTAGGTTAAAGAAACGTTTATTAGATATTGTTTAAATAAACTTAACCATTCATAAACTTAACAGATATCTTACTTTTGTTCTGTAGGTGATAATGGTGGCCACACATCTGGATCTCTTGGTGGAGTAGGTGCCCAGTTGCCGGAAGGTCCACACTGCCAGAGCGCGGTATTTTGAGCTGCCTCTTCGTACGATATGCATGCTGGAGCTATATACATAATAAACTAATTAAAACATGTACATATTGGAAATTTTTGTAAAAAACTTTAGAGATTGCAAAGAAGTTGAATGAAAACAAAAGTTGGTATCGGGTAAACAGAGTGTACCTAACCAATTAAAAGTAAGCTTCAAAACACTACTCTTTGCGAAACAAACTTTTGTAAACCAACCTATGAGTCTATCGCTGTGTGTGTCAACTTTGAACAATTGCAAGGTACTGGAGGTAGCCTTGACCTTCTCAAACTCCTGTACAATCTGCGATTGAACTTGCTGCCATTTTGCCTTTCTGGTAGTGTCAACGATGCTGGATAGTAATCTGTGTATCTGCTGGACAACACCTTGGTAATAAACACCGGAGGTGTCATAATTACCAGTGAGTGCCATCTCCCTGGCGAGTTTGGTGTTCTCGCAAATCTCACTGATGGACATCCTTGTAGTCAAGGTTAAATTTTCGAATGATGCAATAACTCCCACTACAACTAATATTCATTCGTAAAAGCTTGTTCCTTCCGACACTTTTTATTAACAAGTAGCAACAAACAATAATCAACAACGATAGCCGTGTAATAACGATACACGCACAGCACTAACAGCCGTCACAATCTATACCTATATATATTAACCGTTTGTTATCCTCTTTTTCGTATGTATGTACAGCGCGTCTATACATACATGTGTGTATAGAGCAACGCACGGCACACGAAGCAAATAAGCGCAAGCAGTGAGAGAGAGAGAGAGAGAGAGAGAGAGAGCGGCGTTTACGAAACGTGTGTGAAAGCGAGTTAAGTATACCTCCGCGAGATATATAGCAAAAGATTGTACGAAGAGAAGGGATTCGCGTATTCAAACTTGTACACGCACACACGCATATGTACTCAAAGTGTGCAATACAAGCAAGTAAGGAAGGCCTGAGAGAGATCAGCTGCAACAACGGTACATCGTCGTATGTGCGATCAAGTAAATAAATACCTTTGATGGTGTCATTCTTCTCATGAAACGTTCATCCTCGCGCGTCTTACTGAAGTGAATACCTTAATATTCTATTGCGGAGGCCAATGAGAAGGTCAAAAACGACGAAAGCTACGCTAACGCCAAGGATTTATATATTAATTGTCGCGAGAGAGAAAGAGAGAATCGATCGTATTTCGATGAAGAGAGGTGAAATGATTTAACTTTTACGTGGAAACTTTTTTTTTCTTATTTCTTTTCGACTGACTTTTATATAGTTTTAATACCTTCGGGAGTAGTTTTACGTCTTCATAGCTCAATATTCCCGTTTTCTTAACTTTTTATTTATTTCATGTTCTTTTCGAATTCATTATCGTTATCAATACTTTTGAATTTTGTATGAAATAATCGAATTAAATTGATTATACATTAAATAAACTATATACTTTTACAGTGATTTTCCATATGGAAAAAAAATAAATCTTTCAATAGAAACTTTTGCTATTATATATACCGTGTACGTCACGAGCTACCAGTGTGTGACAATACCCATTTCCGTTTTCTCTTTAAGTAAAAGTAAAAAAGCATTTTCCAACAAGACCGGTTCAACATATACATATGTATATGTGTGTATATGTATATAGAGTAGAGAGCCGAGTATATAATAATACGAGACATGCCAACGACACACTCGTGCTTTTGCTCGCTCGTGCAAGAAAAGCTTGCACACTTCCTTTCGCAGATCGAGTTATATACAAACAAACACACACACACACACACACGTAAGTATAATACGAAAAACATCAGACTATACAACACTCGGTATATAACTTTTATCTTTTACGAAAGGCAAGTATACGCGTATATATAATCATATGTATATTTATAATAATACGTGTATTCCGTGCGTGTGTATGTCACTCAAGCGAAAAATCAAGAGAGAGAAAATTATGCTATGAACGAGCGACGAGTGCAAAAGCGTTACGTAAAAGCGACTTTGCATAAATTGTCGTGGCCGCTTACACACACCCACACACATACACAAACGATGACCTTAGACGTGTGTTTTCATATAGGTACATAACATCGTAACAATTCATTTGCATTATCGCGTAGCGCTCCCGTACACTCATACGTATAAAAAAAAAATCTTATTGGTCACTTTCCTTATTCGTTTCACACTCATACGATACATACTCACGTATTAGCTTATACCCATTCATTCACGCGCTTTTTATACATGTATACGTATATATGTACTTTTTTTAATTTGCGTGAGCGCGCGCGCGCGCGTGGGTGTATACGAGTTCACGCGCGGAAGTATATACGTGTAATCTCGTACTAATCGCTGGGTATATAGCATGTATAAGTGGCGTATCGGAAAAAAGCTACATTCGTATACGTGTATATACTATCATAAATAAAAGTATAAGTAACGAGGCGATATTAGCTTTTATCGTTATGTATATATATATGTATATGTATATACATTGAAAGCAAAGCACTTAGCCTCTTGTTATACAGACACATTTTGAAAAAGAAAGAAAAGCCATATCATCATCGTGACTGAGCGTTATTAATCGCTGCGCACCTCGATGGTGATGGCAGCGAACGTACTACCTATAAGTACACGTAATTTTTCTTCATTTCTTTCTTTTTTTTTTTTTTTTTTTTTTCAAATATCCCATCCATCTCACGCCACGCTTTTACAACCGCAATTAATCCCATAAATACCAACCTCGACTGATCTCTCTCAAAAGAGATTGTCCAATATAACTCTAATCGTTAATATTATATATATATATATACAAAAGGCTGAAAGATGGAGAGAAAGCCCCTTTCGTTGTTGAATAGAACAATTAATTGTCACCTTTCTGTTCAAACATCGCCAAGCCTTATCGTAATAAAAGAAGCACGCGTCCGGGTATCCCGCCTTCATCCCCCAATTTTCCTCGATTATGACGATTTTCCTCAAACCCCCACCTTCATCCCCCGTGCCCTTGGAAAAAATAGGTTTGTGTGTATCTATCGTGACGCGCAGCTGTCAGTTAGAACTATATGGCATATATTCTCGTAAAGGTGAGAGAACAAGAGATAAAGAGAGAGAGAGAGAGAGAGAGAGAGAGAGAGAGAGAAGAAGGGGAGGCGGGTCCCCAATTAATAGGATAAGGGATTTGATGCTGCTTCTGCTGCTGTTGCTGCTGTTGTATGTTACTCTACTGCATGCACGGCCACGCGCACGTGAACGGGGCAGTATTATATAGAAGCAAGAGAGAGAGAGAGAGATAGCATTGGGGTTCGCGCACTATTCGACGCGCAGCGGTTCAATATTATCCTTTATAGTCGTGTAGCGCGTGCGCGCCGCAGATGCTCGCGCACCAGAAAAAGAGCGTCCCGGTTCGATCTATGCACCCACCCCGCCACCCGCTGTTGAAGCAAGTGAGACAGAGATAGGGAGAGAGAGAGAGAGAGAGAGAGAGAGAGACAGAGACAGACTGAGAGCGCACATACAACTCTTCTGTATACACACCAAAGAGAGCTACTATACTCAATCGTCGTTGCTGCCTCGCTGGCTGCTCATGCACACCGCGAGTATGGTAGGTCAATAGAAGTTTTTTATTTATTAGTTTTTTTTTTCATACGAAACAGAAGTGGACGGACACTTTTTAAGTTATTTTTTTCTTTTACGTTGACGAATACATCGTTGATAATTTGTTCAACTGTGGATCACGATTGTTGTTATCGTACTGTTAGTGTGCGATATAATGTGCGGCGTGCGCGAAAAAGTTCCGGGAATACACGCGAGTGTGACTGCATGAGTGTATGTGTGTATGCTTTACCCATGACAAGTGTCGCGTTAATCCTCCCGTGTGCAGACTCCATAGATGCTCTTGTTTTTTGTGTGTGTGTTTTTGTATTCTCTTTTGGTGCTTTTATTCGTCATCTTCTTCTTCCTCGTGTGTGCTAAGTGATTGTCGTTTTACAGCAGTTGATTGGATAATTTGCGTGGTTTTCTTACGATGCACAACTTCTCTACAAGCTCGGTGTGTGCGCTTTTTCTCTTCTTCTTGTATGCTTGATTGTTTTGGTATCGGTGTGCTTTTCTTGATTGTTTTTTCTGTTTTTAGTTGAAACTTGATTGATTACGGGAAAGCACGTTAAATATACAACTAGGCGTGATGGTGTTCGTAAAATTTATGTACAATTTGCTTGAAACTATTCTAAATTTTTTAAGATTACCAAAAAAAGAAAAAAAAATACGAAAAAACAATTCACGTACACAAGTAAATTGCAAATCATGTGTATTTCTTTTTATGTGAATCCAAGTTCAAACCGCGGGGAATTCGAATATAAATCTTGTCCCCAATGGGTATAAGTACATACGCAAGCACACGCGTCACAAGGGTTACTTTATCTACGTAAATATAGTTGAGAAGACAGTGACACTAAAGGCACTGATCGCGTGTATAACAGTTTAAAAATAACTACACCAAGAGACGCGCACGAGCTACGTCAGATGGCTAAAGCTTACCCTGTCCAATGTATGTCAGCACCCAGAGAGAGAGAGAAAGTCTCTGCACGTTTACTGATTTAGCAACTTGTGTGTGTATGTGTGTGTGTGTGATGTGCGCATTCGGGTAGAGATTTATGTGCCAACATTTTTCAGACGAAATGGTCTTCTTCACGCCTCGCGTTTTCATACCGTGCGTGTATGTATATATACACAATATTTGAGTTAGCGAAAACTTATTAGACCTGATCCCCTCGTCTTGTCGCCTAGCGTTAATATAATTGTTCGATTTGTCTCAATTTGCATATCGGAAGTACACGAATACATCATTGGAAAACATTCGTAAACAAACTAAAGAATCTCGTGTTTTTAATCTATGCGATGTATGTGTGCATAGTGGGGTGGTCTGTTCCTGCTCTGTACAAATATACACATCACGCTTACCAAAAAAAAAAAAAACAAAAAACAATACAAAGCTATAATAATCCATGGTACTTTTGTATACGCATTCTGTCATCAAAAATCCATTAACGATGTACGTCTGTACATGTGTGCAGATGTGTGTATGCGCGCGCGCGCGCGGTTAAAAGTCACTGTCAGTGGTTATAAATTGATGGCCTCTTGAAAGAGTTCCTCTACGTTAATGACCGAATGATTGTAGGTTTTGTCTCTCTCACTCTCTCGTCATCAATAAATATGAATCACGAAGAGAGAGAAAATAATTAATTTAACATTATTATATATGTCATTTTCTTTTTTCAGTCGGCGGAGGTGGACGCCGTGTCAAGCAGTACGACAATTGTCAACGACTCGTCTGACTCGTGCTCGTGGTGTGCACTAGGCCCACCTCCGAGTATGATATTACAAATACCACCGCCACCCGTGCCAGCGTTCCTCATCGCCGATTATTATCCAAGTAGTAGTAGTAGTAGTAGTAGTAGTAGTAGTAATCTACTAAGCAATATGGGAAACGATGGTTTGCCATTACTTGATAATTTTAACAATAGTCCATGTAGACACTCGTGTGAATGGCGTGCCGAGGGTGTCCAATACGTCGAGATACCACATCAAGGTGTGTATTATAGGATTGCTCGTACGTTTTTCTTCGTCTCCCCCCCCCCTCCCACCCTACTCTTTTCACCTTTTTGCAGTAACACGAGGACATTCTCGCTCTCCCCCTTCCTTTTCAGTGTCGTACGTCACTTTTTCTGCTGTCGCGTGCAGATGCATTTTGGTACAGGATTACCATTGTACGGGAGGGGGAGATTTGTTTCATTTTTTTTTGTTTTCCAGTGTGATCTCGACGTGGTCTATAGGGTATACGATATGAGCGATCGTTATTTTTTGTTGTTTTTCGTTTGGGGGATCGAAAATTAAAAGCGACGGGTTGGAAAAAGTTAAGAGGGATTACAATATACAGTGTCGGATGTTGCACGCTGTCGAGATTTACTATATATATATACAACGTTTATTACCATCTCTTTGAATAATTCGTATATGCATGAATAAAATGAATGGAAAAACCTCGATATGAAACATCTTCGGTTTATTGCGTTTAATAAAATCGAGGTAGTTTAACTCGAGTAGAAATGCATGTCGATGTCAGTAACAGATAGCCATATACGAATGTATATAATATAAATAAGGGTGTATGATTCTGACGTGTATTATTTAATTTCTTTTCTCACCGTGGTTATTAAAAAACAAACAAACGTATTAATGGTAATAACAATAATAATAATAAACTATGCTGTGAATTTTACATTATACGTAATATTTGCAAACGATATGAATTATAATTTAATAACGAAAGTTAAATTAAAGTAAAAAAATTAACGGTATATCGTAAATAAATGTTAAAGTATGTTTTGACGTGTATAATTTCAGGTAGCATGTTCGACGACACGTGGCTTTTGGTGCTAATATCCTCGTGCGTCGGCGTAATACTCATCGGCATAGTACTCGCAGCGATGCTGATAAAATGTAAATTGTAAGTATCTCCCCTACAATTGACTGGCATATATATATATATATATATATATATATATATATATATATATATACATACATATATTCATCGTTATATAGTCGTTCATCTGTTATAAGATATATATATCATCATTTGGATATCATACTGCCACTCGCTTAGCTTCAATCGTATATATATTTATTTATATACATAATCATTAATCATTAAATCAAAATCGATATTGATAAATGTCTAGCACACAGCGCCCTATCATCATCGTTATTATTTGTTTGTTTCTTATTCTATTATTTTGTTTATTCAATTTTTTCTTTTTTATTCATAATCCCGCATCGATATTTTGGATTTGATTAATTCATTAACGTACTTATCTATATATACATCATACTTTTTGTCTGTGTGTTGTTTATGTGTTTTGCGCTTGGGGCTTGCGCGAAAACATTGACAATATCATAGGCAACCGGACGACGTAAGCCGTCACGTGAACGACGACGCGTCACAATGCAGCAGCCGAAGCAACAAGAACAGCACGCTATCGACGTCGACAGCCAGTTCGAGTATGCAAACGACGACGACAAGCGGTACCGGGCCATGCCTTAGTACTAAGACTATAGCACGTCTTCAAAGTGAAGCTGCTGTATTATATCCATGCAGCGGTCAAGAGGATTCACGTGTCATGTGGGCGACACTCACACCTCGTGGTACCACGAGGCATTATTTAGAGGAACATACTTACGAGACCATTGGCAATGTTTGCAATAACGTTGTTGCTAGTCAATTGCCACCTTTACCACCAACTTCCGGCTCCTACGTCACCAGTAGTATAATTGGTTTGGGACATCCGCATCATCAGCATCAGCATCACCATCATCATCATCACCATCACCATCACCAGCAACAACAACAACAACAACAACAACAACAACAGCACCAACAGCAACAGCAGCAGCAGCAGCAACAACAACAACAACAATTACAACAGCAGCAGCAGCAACAGCAACATCTCGAACACAACAGAAATTACTCCGAGAGCCCGTCCGAACATGTAAACCTCAAGGCAATTCCAACAATTTATTTGTCATACTACTCGGATGTAAGAGCCCACTGCCAGCGCAATTTAGATTTGTTCGCACGCTAATGTATCTTGTATCTTTCTCCATCTCTTCTTTCTCTAACGTCTCTCTTTCTCTCTCTCCCTCTCTCTCTCTCTCTCTCTCTCTCTCTTGTTCTAGCTCTCTACGTCTTTGTCGCTGTATTTCTTTGCCTCTTGTTCATTTCTTTTGTTATTTTACGATCAAAAAAACCTCGGCTTATTTGGCTAATACAGCTTACGATTGCTTTTTCGTAACTAATTTGAAAGTCAATTGATAATTGAAAAGGAAAAAGATAAAAACAAAGGATATTTCGCAAATCGCTTGTTAAAAATATACATCGTAGTATGTCCGTTATTAATGTCGTATATATGCAGAAAATGTACAAAAGCATGACAACATGTAAATTAAAATTGATCGTGAATGTAGTTATGCATATATATGTACAAACAAGCTTGGCTTTCCGCACGGCATGTTATTATCACTTGTTAACCTTTTACATTCTCTTTATACACCTATAGATAATAACGTTCGCGTTGTTCAAACTGATATATACCATTGAATTTTGTGAACGTTTATTATACAAAAAGTACAATTGATCAACTGTTTAATATACGTATATCTGTATATATGTGTGTGTGTGTGTATATATATATTTCCAGACTTACAACGAGCCTCCCGCACCGTCGCCTGTTGTGACTCGCCCGAAGGACGAGAAGGCTTTTGATAACACAGCTTTTGTTGATTACGAGGAGCCGCATTCGATGAAAAACGAATATTATCAGCTTGACGACGTTTTAGAGCCATGTGATCCTAGTAAGTATATATCAACAGCAACGAATATTACATTCTTTATTCCAACGTGCATACGTGCACGCACATACGTAATTTCATTACCTACCAAATATTTCGATCGCAAAGTTGGCCGATTGAAATGAAATATTCATGAAGGCTATTGAAATGTAAATGAAAAGATAAACAAAATAAAAAGATAATAAAAAAAGGGTTGAGATGTATATTTTGGCTGTATATCTAAATAAGAGAAACGTTCTCTTTGCTATCGATTAATTTTCTTAGTTCGGGTTGTGACCGCCAGAGACGCGCTGCGATTTGTCGATGAATATAAACGGAAATGAACATATTTACAACTGAAAAAGATCGACAATCGTTTTTCGACAGATATCGTATCTCATTGTCGCATAAGGTATTGAATTTTTGTTGAAACTTGGTTATCGAGCAATTGCGCAATCGTACAGAATTATTCGAAGAACAAAAAAAAAAGGAAAAAAAGGAAAAAGTCCATGGTATAATCATACAACTGTAATTGTAATTGGCAAAGGTATAATTGTTTGTGTTTTTTCTTTGCAGTATTCTCCGTTCAAGGTATGTACGGTATGCCAGCACGAAGTAGCGTGGGAGCTACAAGTTCCAACATTGTTGGGGGTACGTTAATGCGACCTCGGGTAAGCTCGCCAACGAGGATCGAGCATCCAAACTTGCCGCCACTCAATTTGCAGCCAACGTTACCAAGGAGCAAGCATCGTACGCGCAAGAATTCAATTAATCAACATCCACCTGACTGTACTCTTCTACGTGGTGGTACTACGTATATACCAACTATATAGAACCGACGGGATCAACGGATTATACACGATGACCATAGGTACTGACGAGAGAGAAAGACAACCTCGCTATTCATCGAATGAAAAGCTTGGGCGAATTATTATTTTTTTTAATAATTGTATGCGTGTGCCGCGCGTGTGCGTATGTATGTATGTACGAGTGTGTCGTCTGTAGGGTATCTACGTTGGGTGGTGCGCTTGTGCGCGTGCAATAATTATTGTAACAGCTCGAATTTTCCCGCGAGCTTTAAAGCGATATTATAACGAGATTTATTATTCGGAGTAAGAGCGACGCGTGAGATCTTTTTTCTTTTCTATTTTTTCCTTTGTTTTCATTCGAGATTTCACGCGCTAACTTTAATATTATCGAATGCAGAAATGTTGCAGAATTGTTTGACGATAAGCTCAAATGATCGTTATCTTCTTTCTTTTTATGCAACGAACTATCATGTCAACGTTCCTCACAGTATCACAACACTTCAGCTAAAAATGAAAAAAGACAAACAAACTATGATATATATAAATAACTGACGGTGCGAAAGACCACGTATAATTCCTTTCTTTTTTTACAAATTTTTTACATTGTTGGTAGTTTGTAGGACTTTTGGTATAAAAAAAATGTTTCGTTGATGCGAAATGGACAATTCAGCGTGAGTGAGTATATATTGGAATTTCTTGTCAAAGCTTTTGTCAAGTTTATAAGAGATTCACTGATTCGTTATAATCTATTTACCTCATATACGTACGCATAACTCGCATTATTCTAAACGATAATTTATAAATTATTTATTTTTTACTGGCTTCGACATAGATTAGGAAAAATGAAAAAAAAGGATATACACCACGTGCTAAGACATATATGTATAGATAAAAAAAATGATATTGCTACTTTTTACACTACAACACTTTTAAATTCTAAACGTCGTTATTGTGACAGATTAGCTAGTACCTCATCATCATCATCATTCTTGTCAATTCAATGTCAAGTGTAAAAAATCTTTCCAATGTTTCTTTCTTATTTATAATCACCAAAGTATTCTAAAATTACTAGTCACGCCTACGTTTTACGCCAAAGTTACGTTAGTTGTTTAGTTAGATTATTCTATATTGTATATCTATCGAAAGTTTTTTATTGAAAAATTTGCGTTAATTTATGGAGAGAATGCCGACGAATAACAAAAGCAGAAGAAAAATAAAGAAAAAAAAAAGAGAAAAAAAAAATCGATTTTTCTACGCCGTACAATCTTGTTTGTGATCTTTTTGATAAGTAGTTTTCCTACGAAGCGAAGGGAGACTTTTTAGATACGAGCTTTTAAATGTAGCGAAAGAAAAAGCGCAGTAGTAGAGAGAACCAAATAGTAAAGAACCAAATCGGATAGGGGATCATTGGCTCGTTAATCGGGAAAATTGTAGATTTATATAATGTACTAGAAGAAAAAAAACAGCTAATGTGCGAGTAAATAAAAATGTGCATTTTATCTTAACGATCTATACTTTCATTTACCCACTTCATTTAAGTACTATTCTGCGATATACGTCGTTTTATCGATAAAAAAAACGAATAATCGACAAAAGTAACAAACGCTTACTACATAGTTTCAAGGCGAAAAACCATGTTCGGTTAAAAAAAAATAATACTACGTACATATATATTTCTCGTTATCCTTGGGATTTGAGTTCAGTGACGTCTTATCGATAATCGACAAATGGTTTGTCGACGGACTCGTCAAGGCTCGTCGATATTATCGTTCCGTCGGCATAAAAGTATCATATCTTATCTTGATAAAGTCAATCGTTGGCACATTGTTTCAATTGCCAACGATATCGATGAGTACGGATAAAATAACAAGAAATAAAAAATTTATCTAATTACCTCGTCTTACAAAAAAAAAACTCACGTATCGTATAAACGCGAAGCAATAATAACTTGTTTATTATTAGAAGCGAATTAGCGGTAATATTCACAGATGACAAAACAACAACGAAAGCCACATCCCATTCGGAAATTCAACAAAAGCTATGCAGAGCACCATAACCGTGAATAATCCAAAGGCTCGGCTCCTGCATCGCTCTGCGATCCTGAAATAAATTGAGCGTACATACAGAGAGAGAGAGAGAGAACGCGAGGCGCGCTCGCGATATAGACGAAATCGCATAATGCTCTGGTGCATCCTATACATACGAAATACGCGCGCGTTGCTGGTGTTGCCAGATAAAGGTAGAGAAGGGAGAAGCGAGTATATGGTACAGACGGTTTGAAACGAGATATCTCACGTATATACACACTAACGTATTTTGACCATGTAAAATATTCTATTTATTCTCTTCCTACCCACGTACAAAAGTCTTGCACGAATACATTAATAATACGACCTTCGATAAATCTATCACAGTTCTTGATCTAGCCGATTTCCACGCGCCTGTCCTACCAAATCGTTCTCATCTGATTGGAAATTTGGCTTTTCTCGATCGCTCCCTCTTCGATGGTGTGGAAATAAAAGAAGAAAAAAAGGGTGCTAACCGCACGTGCGTCGCCCGGATACCTAGTCAAGTAGAAGGACGTTCTGAATTTTTCCCCCTTTTTTTACTTGTTCTTCTTTGTTTGTTGAAGATTATTCGAAACGAATTTATACGACGATAAAACGATCGCTCTAACTTTATATTTTTTACCATCGTTGTAAATATACAATTTGTTCATATGCATTCGAATTCATACTTGTAAATGTGTTTTCTTCCTTTGTAGTATCAACGTTGACGTGTTCGTTCATGACTATTATACATTTGATGACTCGAATAAGTAAACACGACCGTTTACTTCCTTTTTTTTACGGTTGACTTAAACTACTACAAGTTGTACAATCTCATCGTAACAAAAGAAAACTGTTATTGCTTTTCTGAAAATTTACATTTCAAAAACGTGCTTGATTGCGTGAAATATCATAATTAAACATCCTTTTATCGTGCAATTTTTCATTAGGAACTGTCAAAAGTTTTATATTTGGAAAAGATCTATTTAGCTAAAATGTTAATCATCATTTACTATACGTTCTTTAAAAATACATGTTTTTTAATTACATCTCGTTCCCTCTTTAGAATTAAACCGAGCATTTTTATTCATAATTTTAGCGTAACTCTTACGTAAAGTGACGAATTAAATTTATTTTGCAATAAATTGCTATTTTTACAACGCGAAAAAATTAATTATTACCGAGGCATCCAATTTGTAGATGTATATATGTATTTTACTCTTTCTCTAAACTTTAATCACGAAAATTCATCAAAAAATTTGCCAATGTATCTTTTACGATTAATACACCTTTATATCTGATTTGATGTAATAAATAACAAATAGAAAAAGAAATTAAAGTAAACTTGTTGACGTTCTTGCGAATATCGTTTGAATAACGCTGGTTCAACGGATACTATCGTCAAATTGAATTAACAATTATATCATCGTTTCAAATTATTTTTTCATGCTTCAATTGCGTTACACTAAAACCACCAATAATCGAGTAATATCGAGTTTCCTGCCCACGGAAACCATGTAACAATATTGGCAAATTCAACTAAAATTATATATAATTGATTCAGGACAAAAGAATAAGAAAATCAGCGACGTCCTATTGAGACATGCTTAATGAGAACATCAATTACACGG
This sequence comes from Chouioia cunea, assembly GCA_030064505.1. Taxonomy (NCBI): domain Eukaryota; kingdom Metazoa; phylum Arthropoda; class Insecta; order Hymenoptera; family Eulophidae; genus Chouioia; species Chouioia cunea. The sequence goes on along the minus strand of JAOPFQ010000002.1, from coordinate 3,545,982 downwards.
GTATACGAGTTACGGTACACGTTATATACACGTAGCCCACAGAGACACATACACCCGTGTGTAAGGCGGTCAAAGACATCTCTCTGTCTCTCGCGACGTGTATTCACTCGGGCGTATTTTATAATAAGGTTATTTCGTGAATAACGACATATATAGTCGTTTCGAGTCATTCGTCCATCAGAGACCTCCACTCTTTCGCGCGCGCGCTCTCTCTCTCTCTCTCCCTCTCTTCGCCATTCATCACTCGCATGCCTGCGTACATCGGAAGATCTATTTTTAGCACGTACACGACCAATTTACGATTTATGCGCGCAATTATGCACGTACCATTATACGTTGTCGTTGCATTTGCCTAATTCAAATTTACCGTCTAATATCGCAACTTGTCCTATTAAAAACTCCTTCTTCTTCGGTTTTTTACGCGTTGTTCTCGTTCGACTTTCTCTTAACAACGAAGCGAATTCACGCGCCTCTCGCTCTAATTGGTTATTGCCAATTATCAGACAGACGCGCAGCGAAAGAGAATGGCATTATGTTTTCCACGACGAACGAAAATAGTCCGTCGGCCTACATATGTATGTATGTACCAATGTACGCGTCGACGCCTGAATGACGTCATAGCTATCGCGAGAACGCGACTGAATTTTCTCGGTGTTAGACAAGAAATTGCGGATTTTCGTACGCTAGTGTCGCGGAAATATCGCAAAGATAAATGTTTGCCAAGTGACTTTGTTTTTTTTTCTCTCCTCTTGCTGCTGCTTACACAGCATTGACGTTTTTTATTTGGGGATTCGAAAGGCATCTGCTTTTGATGAATTGCCCGATTAAGTTTATTAATTACTTTTGAACTACTTAGTGTTGAGAATAGTGTGTTTGTCGGGTATCGCCTGACCGAACGTATACTTACTCCACTAGGTAGTTGTGCTTCCTCTCTTCTTTTCTTTCTCTGCGAACGCTTCAATGACTTCGGCAACTGAGAGTTCTTCGGGCGGCAAGAGTTCGAGGAGGTCAGGGAAAACAGCTCGAGTAGCGAGTTAAAAAAAATGTGTTTGCGGGCAGAAATTTCTCGAGAGGGAAGAAAATAAAGTTGCTATACTTGCGACTTCTTATTTTTTTTGTTCTTATTTTTTTTCTGTTTTGTATTTTTTTTCTCGGATTCGGGATATTTATTACAACAATTTGTTACTACAAATTTCTTTCACAAAAAGTTCTTTTACACTTTTACACAAAAAAGATGACATTTGGTTGTATTTTTTGTTTGTTTGTTGGTTTTGCATTTATATATTTTCATACATAATCAGACGGCAAAGTGATGACGAATGTATAAACACAGTTGTTGAGTTTTTCTTTATTCAGACTCTGCTACGTGTGAAATATGTAAAAAATTTGCTTATACGGTTACAAACGATCCACACAAACGTTATTCTAGGATAATTCACAGAGTATGCGTGTGTAATGGTGTTGATAATCGGAAAGCTAAAAAGAAAACAAACAATATAACAGACAAATGATATTTTCGAGTGTATATTTAGTCGGAAATGGTCGAAAATGAAAAACGCTTACGAATTATATCTCACGGAATCATTTTCACCGGCGTGCGATTTCAAGGTAAGACGACATCACATCCACCTCGTTTTTCTTTAGCTTCGATTATTTACTTATTTATTTTTTGCTTTTTTCCCTTTATTTTAGAATAACATCGATGATTTTTTTTCGCATGCGTGCATACACATATTACGTACATTATCTTTCTCATTTTTTTGGTAACAATTATATTCGCTGGTTTTTTTTGTCCACACTATTTTACGATATTATTTATCCTTATTATTTTTTTCTTAATATTTTTTTTTTCGACTTTCACGGGACGACGGAGAGGTAAACTGATATATACGATCTCGTGCTCATACGTTAATAATCGATAAACTATATATGACATAACGAAAAGGCAACGAATGCAACACATTATAGACATTAGTTAGATACGAATGCACTAGTACATCGTGTTAATGATGATTCGATAAAAGCGTACTCAGGCATAATAATGATAATCGCCGACGACATAACGAGCATGGTTAATAACATTCCATTCATCTTTCTCGTTTTTTTTTGTATTACTTTAACCTTTCGACCCAATAAAATTTCGTAAATTCAACTCGATTAAACATTTATACACAACTCCACTGTTGAAATTATCTCCATCCTCCCTTGTGTGTGTGATTTTGTTCGTTTTTTTTTTGTTTTTTTTTGTTTTTTATTTTTTGGTATTTTTTTTTTGTTTGGTTTGTTTACACCTCGTCTTTTGGCGTGGGGTAAGCTATCTCCGATTCACATCGAAACAATACAATACAAAAACATCTGTTGGCCAATACTGATTACAGTCTGGTCGTATTTCGATAACTATATAATAATTACGTTTGTTTGGTTTTCTTTTTTTCTGCCCGTAACCGCGATAAAAAGACGTATGCATGTGTATATGACGTGTATATATATATATGTTTATCGAGTGTACTCTGTGTATGTGTGTGTGTGTGTGTGTGTGTGTGAGTACGTTAATGCGCTATAATCCGTAAGTACGCACACACACGTTGGTTTTATCTCCCGTGTATATAGATATTGTTTCGAACGTCATCCGTGTTTAATAATGAAAATTCGTTTATGTTAATCGACATGCAAAAAACACGTATTTAGTATTATTATTATTATTACTTTTTTTTACCTTTCGACTTGACAGGCGCGAGCTCACAATACGCGAGATTTTTTTTACAAGCTCGTTCATTCTCGTTTTTTATTGTAAAGTTTCGAATGTCTTTGTGTGTATGTGTTTTATTGGGGTTGCGAGTGTACGTGTATAGGTATAGACGTATAGTAGTTAGACCTCGCGACATTCTGAACTCGCGACGCGAGCGGATATTTTCTTTTCTACCTGTATGACGTACTTGTGCAGTTGCGAACGAGCAGTCAGAGTCCCTCGGGAGTGGCTGGCATTCTTTAAATCTGTATATATATATGTTTCATATACCTTTCTCCTATAGCAAAACTCATCTCTCTTTCTCTCTGGGTATATTCCTTCCCAGCCTTCTTTTCATTTTACCGCGCAGTCTTGCGTGTACTCTAGTTTCGCTTACACGTATATATACTAATGTAGATGTATATATATATATATATATATATATATATTTATTTTTTTTGTCGTGCACACTCCCGTTCGTTCTGCTCTCGCTTTTTGCCATTCGCAAGACTGTACAGTTTATGCATTAGTAGGCTGTTATCTTTTTTTTTTGTTTGTTGAGGTTGTTGTTGTTATTGTTGTATTATACGTTCGTTCGTGAATTCCGCCCGTTATGTATACATTTATATTATGTATAATGTCATTTAGTAATAATCTAGTTGATGAGAGTTTGATCGTGAAGAAGGACAGCTACTTTTGCTGCTGTCGCGGCGGTTTAACGTGGCGGCTCGTTTATCGGGAAGAATCAGACGCGTTAGTTTTTATTTCTTTCAAATAGACAACATTGTATTTTGTTGTTTTCTCTGCAGTCTATACGTAAAAGTAAATTATACGCTCGCGCGCGATTTTCTTTTCGTTAGGAACAAACACGGTGAGCCAACGTAACGAATATCGCTTTCGTGCGATGTTAAAGTCGATTGTTTTTGTTGCGTATCCAAATTGATAGCTGATGTCAATTCGATAAAATTGGAAAGAAAAACCTCGAGTATATATAAGGATATAAACTTTAATACCAAATTCTCTTATCCTCTGATGCATGACGTCGTAGCCAATTCAATGTTATATATATATATATATATATATATATTTGTTACGTAAGCCATCCCTCTCGTTTCGGTTGGATCTTAAGGGCGAGGGTACGCGCTTGCGACGGCAAATCCATTTGGTTCAATCTGCTGGCGAACATATATATTCCGTGAAGGACGACTGAGAGAGAGAGAGAGAGAGAGAGAAGGAGAGGGAGAGAGACTTCAGTTGGCTTAATACTTCAATTTCGCTTGGCTCTCGATTCTCGTATCGCGTTAGCGTGCGCGCGTGAGTGTCGAAAATCTACTATGCTTTCGCGCGCGTATATATGTATATATATATATATATATATATATGAACGTATCCCGAGGGTAGAAGTTTAGTTGCTTCGCGCAGCTGTACAGATACTCTAGTGTGTGTATATATATATATATATATATATATACACATACATATATTTCTAAATTGAGCCGCCACTCTCGGTTGGCCGCGCGCGAGTGAGCGAGAGAGAGAGAGAGAGAGAGAGAGAGAGAGAGGCAGAGAGGGAAAGAGATCCATTCCCTCTTTACTCCCGTACCTTGCCACGCACGTTAAATCGTACATGAAATGTGTGTGGTAATATCGTAACTACACACCCCTGTAGATGTATCGAATAAATTCAATCGACGATATTTCATCCCTTGTACACCCTCTCCTTTCTTGTCGTGCGTGTTCATCATAGAGAGATCGTCTTTGGTATTTACCAAGCTTGTATATTGTATGTGTTTGTATGTGTATGTATGTGTGTAACTTGTGTGTACATGGATTATATATTTATATGTGTGTATGTCAATATTATTATGTTCCAATTAACGTATAAGCTAGAACAAGAATCGAGCTGCCCTGCGACACGGCTTGTTCTTCTTCTTCACACTCGATTCTTTTTTTCATATGCACACGTACGCACAAGTGTACACGTAATCGTACGCGTAACATTGACAATCGCGCTCGCTCGCTAACGTACTTTGTGGCGCTTTTTTGTTTTTTTTTTTTTTTGCTAGATTTTTTTTTATTTCGAGATACAAACGTGAAAATTGTGTTAAGGGCTTGAGAAAAAACGCGTGATACACGAGCGTCGCGTCGATTTCATTATTATTCGATTTATATGATTTTTTTTGCGCCGTGACGCGGAGGAGCTCTTATACCTTTTTCTTTTATTTATTCATTTGTTTTTCGATTAGACACGTGTTACTTGACGATCCCGTGTGTAATTGTTAATGCTTTGTTTTTGTTGTTGTTGTTGTAGTTGTAGTCTTTATAATGTGAAGTATGTTTTTCAAGCTTTAAAATCACAAAGAGATAAGATCATACGCTTTGAATTGTTCTGTCTTTCTTTCTCGTTCATTCGAACGTCTTACAATGACCTTAATACTTGGATTATATATATATATATATATATAATCTTTCGATACGTTTAGGCATATTTTGTTTTTTTCCATATATATAATTTTATTAACCATTCACGTCCTTCGTTAATTTTTTTACTACACTTGTAATTTAATCTCATCGCTTTTATCATACGTATATATAAATTTATAGACGTCGCGCTTTCGCACGTATATAGTTGTGTGTGAGTTTTATTATTATTTTTTTTTTTTTGCAACGGCAACGTACACGATCGTCGCCGTTTCCCCCTCGTTTTAAACTCGATAATATCGTTAAATTTCATTCTTTTTTTTTCTTATAATTAGCTTATTATCCTAGTGTCTTGGGTTTTTTTGTTATCCTTTGACCTATAATTAAATTCTTAATTATCTAGAGAAGAAGATTAATTTAATTCTTGTCGTCGTTTATTTTGTTGTTTATTTATTTTACTTTTTTCATCTTTCTTTCTTTTTTTCTGTCTGCGGAGATAGGCCGTGGCTATACAGGGCCCCACTATAAAAAGTCTTTGTCCACTTTTATTGAGTGGCGTACGGTCACCCCGGATGTGGTGTATTACTCGGACGATGCGAACGTTCTATATAATATATATATGTGTGCTTGTGTGGCTATGTGTGTGTATATACATACATATAGGTATATATATACACACGCAGTAATAATAATTATGAAAACGTTTATAGTAATAACGCGCATTGTTTGGCCATTTTTTTCATCGTAATAACATTCAAAACGAGACAAATCTCACACGCGTTCAACGTTCACTCACGTAAATCTCGACAGAAACGTATATAACTCGTATAGCAATAGCATATATTAATCGCAATCGTTTATGCTTGCACACTTCATCTATACCCTTTATATATGCAGTATTAAAGCGTGCATTGCGTTCATACACACATACATACCGAATATACAAGTATACGAGCCTCGCGTGCCTGTAGTTGAGAATTCGATTATCCGAAACTCTACCTCTTCCTCTCTTCCAAATGAGAGAGAGAGAGAGAGAGAGAATGAGAGAGAAGGAGGGGGGGGGAGAAAGAGCGACTAAAACTCCATCAAACTTACTAAGAAGGTATAAAAGGATCTATACTCCCCCATCGCTTGATGTACAAAATTCGCGTGTGAAATGAATGACTGCTGTAGTTGCTGTCGCTGCTGCTACAACCCGTGCGAAATTTGTTTGTTTGTTTTTTCTTTTTTAGTATACTTTCATTGAACGAAGGCGTTCCCGTTTATATATACACACACACATATATATATATATGTGTGTGTGTGTGTGTGTGTGTATACTCGCGTGTTGATGCAAATGGAGTATCATGTTTGATGTAAATTAACAGCACACTATACGCAACGGAGAGTACTCGTGTATCTGTATATGCGTGTCCATGTGTAGCTGAGAGATTGTTAATTATTAACAGGATGAGCAGGCGAGACTCGTTGATACGTATATTATACGCATAGATGCTACGTAATCGCCCCCTTCTTTGACGTATCACGCGACATTTCCAAATTTTCGACAGCTTGGAAGTGGGCGAGCACCGCTATTACATCTTTCTTCTCTCTCGTGAAAAAAAAGGAAGCACGCACACAACATACTCGTCGACGATGATTCGGCCACAACAATTCGAAATACGTATACACCTATATATAACGCGCGTTTGCATCGTCAGTTCTGGCCAACGTTGTCCTCTTTCGCCGTCGTATACGTATACCAGTAGGCCGCGTTGAACAAAGCGAACACGAGTGGGAATGCAAACCTCGAGAATACGTCGATTTTCGCGCTACCTTGAGCGTGTACGGTGAACCATCGTTTGCGCATAAGACCGTAGCAGCATCTCTCGTCGCTGAGCTCGGCGAACGAAGTTTTTCTCAAATCGTGAGCTTTCAGCAATTGAGCAGCTGCTTCAGCCGCGGCTTGATGTTGTTGCGCGTAAGTTGCGGCCGATGGCTCGGGTACGGGTTGAAACAATTGTTTTGGCGAGGGGGTCGATTGTCTTCTCGAGGGTGGTAGGATGGGTTGCTGCAGATTAGCGCTCGCTGCCAATGCCGCTGCCGCTTGCGAAGCGGGACTACGAGATCGCGATCGCGAACGAGATCGAGATCGCGATCTCGAGCGCGACGGCGTCGAATGGTGACTACTCGCGCGACTGCCGCTTCGATGATGGTGATGATGATGATGATGATGATGTTGATGCTGTTGCTGGTGCTGTTGATTTGCCGCGGCGGCGGCAGCGGCAGCTCGACTCTCGCTCTCCGTGTAGGAAGACGACGAGGGCGAGTGCGAGCGGTGCATCGTCACGCGATGCGACTGCGTGGACGGCGGCGAGGGCGATGGCGAAGGACTGCCCTGCCGCGAATGGGAATGGGAACGCGAGTGGGACGTGGGATAGTGATGCTGCGATGATGCGGATGATCGGGACGAGTGATGATGATGATGATGATGAGGGTGAGAGCGATGGGTGTGGGAACGATGGCTACTACTGGTTTGTTGATGGTTTGCTGTTACTCCTGCTGCTGCTGTTGCGACTCCTCCTCCTCCTGCTCCTTGCTGATGTTGCTGCTGCTGCTGCTGATGGTGATGAAGCATCGAGGGAGGCGAGGAGTTGGCGGCTGCTGCAGCTGCTGCTGCTTGTGTGTAAGCGGCTGCAGCGGCAGCAGCAGCGGCATTAGCAGCTGACAACGACGACGACGATAGGCGCATGGGCTCGGTAGCTGAGTAATAGAGGTGGCCGCGTGCCACGTCCCTTGATCCGAGCGCCTCTTCGTCGAGCTTTACTCGCCATCCACTTCCTCCCGAAATAGGTATGTTGACCAATACGCGAGATTGAACAGCGCGAAAACGAGGGGGAATATTATCCGCGCGATGACGTCGATGCGCTTGGACCTCGTCGGGAACTTGGACAGCCACGACCTGCAGCAGTTTTTTTTCGGCGGTGCCGTATGTAATTCGCACTGCCGCATCTTCTCCATTGATAGACTGACACCGCCACCGCCACCACCGCCACCGCCACCGCCACCACCACCACCACCACCATCCGCCTGTCGTACCAGAGGCTTCTGGAAGAAATGCGCTGCCTTTGATTTCCAATCTGGCGTCAGTGGCGGCAAATTCTGCATCCCCATCCCCGGATCAATCAATCGATCACAACCAAAATACCCACAAATTTGTATGTGTGTGTGCGTGTATGTGTTTAGACAGTACATGCTAGATACGTCGTCATTCGAGTGAGAGACCATCGACGATGAGATGCAGAACGTTCAACGACGAACACGTCGTTTCGAGCGGATTATTTCTTTCTATTATTCTTTCTATTTTGTAGTAATTACGAGAGTGAAACAGCTACTAATTAAAACCATCAACGGAACGATATTTCAGCTAAAATTTCTCGTGCTCACAAACAACATTTCTTGCTTTTTTTTTCTATTGTAGTGCGTGTGTGCGTGTCAGTGTCGATGCTCTCACTCGCTCTGTCTGTTTGCCGTGTTTCGACAATGCTTTTCCGCTAACAAACTCTTTTTTTTTTCGTGTTTTTTACGAATTTCATTGTCGAAATGTCGAGCGTGTACGTATGCGTGCGTACAAGTGTGGATTGCAATACATCAAGAGCCTCGAGAGAGAGAGAGAGAGAGAGAGAGAGAGAGAGAAAGAGTGTATTTGCGTAAAGATACAATCCGTTTTGTCGTATGGTTTCAAGAATATTTCAACGCTCTAATGATTTAATTCAAAGTGCGCGATTGAAACGAACCGATTGAAGCTTTTAATGATTAATTTACAAAGTAAAAGTTGACTCATCGCAACGAAGATGATTGAGGAAAGAGGCAAAGAAAAAAATTACCAAGTTTTCCAAGTAAATACTAACTCCGTAAATATATACAGCACCAGAAGACGCTCTATTGAATTTCATTAACGTTGACAGCACTTGTCGAATAACTTTTTTTCTCTTTTGCGCCAGAGCGAAGAGAGAGAATAAAAGTTTTTAAATTATGCTCCTCTGCACTTTATGACTCGTTTAAAACTGCGTTTATTTTTAAACAAACAATTAAGCGATCAACTTGTAAACTTCTTTTTTTTCTTTGTCTTTTTTTCTTTCTTGTATCGTCACGGTGGCATCCGATCGTATTTTTTTATTTAACGTTATCGTATGGCGTAACGATAAAAAAAAGAACGCGGCAAATATTTGATAGTACATCGATGAAAAATGATATTTTTTCCACGTTATACGTAGATATATTTTTTTTGTTCTATTTTGATTTGTTTTTAACAATTGCATTCCCTACGTTTTTTTACGATACCAAACGTGAATCCCAAAAATCAACTTTTGCTAGCTTCGGAAAAAAGAAATATTTGTTGAAAAATCTGTCAGCGAATAAGACTATATTTTGTTTTGATCGAAAATTCGAAAGTTGTATTTGAGTGGAGAAACGTAAAAAAGTTGAAGTCTTAGAACGTTTTCAAATCCATCGATGTACGTGGTTGAATTTCACTTTAAAAAAAACAGCATCAATTCGAAAAAAAAAAACATGGAAAAAAAAGAAATGCAGTTGGAAGAGAATAAAGGGCTGGGGCAAAAAATATAAAAGTGCAGAAAAATGTGAGAGTACCCCACGCTACACGACGACAGAACGGATCTCTCGAAACTACAAAAAGATCAACTCTTCTCGATAAAAATCTGAAAGTGTCCTCTTTCCGGCGCGGGAGAATAAAGTACCGAAGCTCTCGAGTCTACAATAGGTACATCTACTAGTGAGTGTGCGTGTGTGTGTACGTGTATTGGCAAGTGTGATTATAGAAAAGTGATCGAGAGAAAAAGAGAGAGAGAGAGAGAGAGAGTGAAAGAGAGTGTGTGTGTGTGTGTGTTAAGAGAAGTATACAAGTGCAAAGAAAAGTGAGATAGGGTAAGAAAGAAACTGACCATGGCGAAGTTGGCATGGGCGTCGGTATCGAATGGTTCGGATGCCGGATCGACGGATGTCGAATGTTCCATCTCTTGATACTTCTTTTTGAGGTTCTCGCGGTGAATATCGCTACGAGATGCATAGTTAACGAGAGCGAACTCGAGTAGCGCGCCAAACACGAAGGTTAAGCATACGCCCGTCCATACGTCGATAGCTTTGGTGTAAGATACAGGTGGCAGCGAAGCGTTTATACCGGACGTCTGCGTTGCCATTGTCAGTAGAGTTGTCACTCCTTGTTGTTACAATTAGTAGAATATACATTTATTTTTAATCTCTAATCTATCTTTGTTGGTGTTTTTTTTAGGTACAATTTGATCAGCAAAGGAGATAGGAAATAAAAAGAAAGCAAAGAAGGCAAACCTAGAGATACACGAGCCGGTACGGCGCTTTGATCCAGCCAGAAGGACACCCATGAGACGATGACCAACATACAGCAGGGTATGTAGATCTGGATGAGATAGTAACTGAATTCACGTTTGAAGAGCAGATCTACCTTCAGACAGCTGTACTCCCCTGCGAATAGAAAAAAAATAAAAGATAACGGAGAAAACACGGTCAATCGTTGCTCTTTGATCAGAGTATGGTAAAGTCTGTTCTATGTATATATATATACACAAGTTTACGAATGTCTCACCAGTGTTTGTTTTACTGTTGCAGTAATCCGTCAGAAACTTCTCGAGCGTGAAGCGTGGTAGGTGTAAGTTCTTCACTACTTGCACTGGGTCTCCCTCTTTCCATAGAAACACCAAATCTGCCGTTGTCCATCCGTCTACGAAACGAAAATAACAAACGCGTTAAATTGATCAATTACATGTTGTTATTTGTTTAATTTTTAAAATACTCACAGCTGGCCATTCGTAAAGAACAAGTTTGTCGATCAAGTGGGTAGAGTTTGAGGTTCATCGGGCAGGAGAGTGTTAGTGATATTCTGCAAACAACCGTGCAAATTTTCATTAGCCGCTCACTCACAGTTTTTTAAATCCCAACTGCTCGCTCTCGCTCTTACTCGTTGTTTGACGTTTAAAAAATAAACTCCTTCCGTACTTCATTAAGTTGTAAAATTGAATCTCTATTTCTTTTTTCAGGAGTGTTTTATTTGCTGACGCGAAAGCGAATGAAAAATTCAAAGCGGCGAGGGAAAGGTAGAGAGAGAGAGAGAGAGAGATAAAAAGTTAATTAATCTTGTTTTTCGTGCGCTTACCGTATACTGTAGAGTACCGCCCCATCCGGGAATATTCGAATGTAAACGTTGGGCATGATGATGTTGTGAAAATGGCCCTCCTTCTCGTTTGCGAAGAACAAATCGGGCATCCATACTCTACTCGCGTCGGTTAGCGTGAGATATTTCAATTTACCTACAACACACGTGCACATTTGATACATCGTTGTTTAAACAGAGAAAAAACATTATTTCATTGTAATATCAATTCAAATGAATCAAACAACTTTTATACGATCAATCGTGTATAATCTTACCACCAACGTCGTTGAATCTGAGCCTCTCGTCTATCCACTGTTCTCGGAATGTCAACTGAACGGAATATTCCTGCAGGCATTAAAATATAACTCAGCAATTGTTCTTTCTACCTTCGAGCGTGAGTTTTTTTATTCTCAATTTTAAATGCAGTCTCGCGGGCAAAAAAAAGAAAGCGAAAAAAAAATGTAACAAACTCGTTGTTCTATTTTCGAATCTAATCATTGGACTGGGACTTCAGCGACTCGAATCAAATCTGATTCTCGCTATTGGAGTTATTATTATTACTATGACGTTGAAGTCCCATTGGACTACGTGCGCGATTGAGACGAATAATAACAAACAAACAAAAAAAGGTAACGATGCAGGTGTGTAGAGCTCGTGATATTAGTGCATCTAAAATAGCGTATAAAATCACGTTGCACATAAATTAGACGATCGAAGAAACAAAAAAACGCGCATATGAAAAGAGAAACAATCGATATAGCGTTAAAATAATACCGCAACGAACGAATGGGGGCAAGGGTCTTGGATTTTCGTGAGGTTTCGTTAGACGTTCTATGTATGTCTACTGCGGATATCGAGTATTATATGAAAAAGCTATAAGAAGTAGACAACAAATAGAGGAACAAGACAAGAAAAAACAACAATAATAATGAAACTAAATAAAAATTGCAAAACAAAAAAGATATAGCTTTGATACATCGCTAATGGATCTGTAAAATAAATGACTACGCAAGCATAGAGAACAATCGTGTATTTATGCGTGTTGTGTGTAGTTGTATTATCTGCAGCAATCGTAAAACATTACTCAAACCTAAAGCTCTCGTGCACGGTAACTTTTTTTTCCATTCGGTCTGTTGTTCTGTTCGATCTCTATAATTGCATGTAAGAGTTGCAACAGCAGCCAACAAAAAAGAAACGAAGCATAAACCACAGAAGTTTAAGTAGTCGAAGCCAACGTTGCGTCAGCCACGACAATTCCTTTATTTTCTACCATCGCCACCGACAATAAGCACGAAAAATAAAAAATAAAACAGCGTGCTTTTATTACAAGCTCATATCACATACGAACGATCATACATATAGACGTATGTTTGGCGTATAGGAGACAAAAAATCTATTATAACATCAAGTCAGTATATCTGTGGAGTGTCTACATAGTCTCATGATGGTGCAGTTTGCGAGGCTTGTCCAAACGCTGTGTACTCTTTATCTACATTTATTACGTGGAAAACGTGCAGTCTTTTTTTTTTTGCTCACATTGTTTCGAGAGGAAGTTGCCCTTCCTACGGACATTTACTCTGTGTCTTCTATTAGCTATGTATATATATATAGAAAAAGAAAGAGGGCCTAGAGGAGAAAAAAGGTTTTGAAACTATAACGGCCAGTATAGGATCTCTATATATACATATATAGGTACAGAGCTTGTAACACCTTTATTGCTGTTGTTTAGTGCTCACTAGCAGATCGTTAACGGTTACTTTTCGCCACTAACTAACAACTTCTTAAGGGGAACGTTGTATGTATATATATACATACAGTGAGAGGTACATTTTGGGTGAGATGGCGTTTGAGAAACTACTGCTGCTCGTTAAAATTCCGTTGAAGTGTAGAGAGAAGGAGAGAGAGAGAGAGAGAGAGAGAGAGAGAGAATCTCATTAAAAATTCAGTGTGCGCCACTTCGATATTCCCACGTGTACGCGCAGATAAATCAAGCGAAAGCAATCGCGCAAAAGAAAAAATAAATTGCAGATACCAAAGAGATCGAGAGAGAGAGAGAAAACGAGAATTGAAGAAAAAGGGATTATTTTACGAGAGAAAGAGAGAAACGGCAATGCGCTGATTAAAATAAACACATCGAGCTCGGAAATAGCAATTAAATGTTTTCCGTCAGTATGTGGGCATTGCTTCCATGGATACGCAACCAATAACTTGGGCGTAGTATTACTGTTTGCTTGCCGTAAACTAAGAAAAGAGAAAGAGATAAAGAGAGAAAAAGGGGTTTGCCTCGCTAGACACAACATGGAAAAAAAGATAAAGAAGAGAAGGAAGGAAGTATGGCGATGAGAACAGCGTGAAGGGTTCTCGAGAGACAGTGTACATAGAGAACAGGAGGAGAAGCAGCAGCAGCAGCTGAGTAAGGAAGACAATACGGAAGAAAGAAAAGTACCACAAAGTGATATCGCTTCGTACACCTTTTTATAGCTGAGCTTACACGTGAATTGGAGGAAGAAAAATGAGAAAGAGAGAAAGAAAAAACACTGATAAGTGGAATCATTCATTTAGGCAATTACTTTTTTTGTGTCACACTTTTCACCTCGTCAACTTTTTTTACGCCTCTGCTTACATGTGTGAGTGTGTGTGTATGTGTATTTTCCCGTTAGACTACCCCCCCCTCCCCCAACCTTCAATATGTATAGGTATTATATATGAATGAGAGAGCTCAGTGTTACTACACGGATTATGACTCTTGTCTAGACAAATGCATGATATATATATATATACATTTGTTTTTAACCACCAACCACTGTGGGTAATCTCCTCTGTGACGATTGGTTTTTTTTAAGCAGAGATCGCTTGATGTCATCTGTTGTTTATTTATTCCTATCCTTTGCGCTTGAATAATATTCACGTATTAAAAGTGTTATTTTTCACCGTTCTTTCTTTCTTTTTCTGTGGAGTGTAGAAAGATGTTCGTCTCTGCTTGAGAGTGAAAAAAGTACTAAGAGGCTTATAACTTTGAACGAGTTAGAATATTTTCGTAAGAACGCTACAATTTTTATTTCCGCATTAACGTTGCTTTTTTAATGTTTCAATAGCATCACATATACACTTTTTAGCTTTAAAACCATTTCCTTCCTCTCGTTAAACATACACATCGTATTACTCGCTACTTGTCTCTTATTTCGTAGTTTTTAGCAGGTTTTTTTTTCTTCCACACATAACGTACATTCACACAGATAAAACAGCCAGACAAATAGTACGCATACTTATAACCTCCAGAGAAAATAGAGAGAGAGAGAGAAATGCAAGTATATATATTCACATCAAAGGCATCAAAAAAGCACATCTTTTTATACATCATATCGTTATTGTAGTGTATAGACAGACACTCTCTCGAATGGATGTACGACTGATCAGAAATAGAGAAAAAGAAAAAGAACGACAAACAAACAGCAAGTCACACTTATAGAAAAATAAAAGAAAATGGCCAAATCATGTCGCATGTCGCAGCGACAGCGATGGCAATGGCGCACATTACAATTGGGAATGTATATCAAGGGACTTTGGAATGAGAGAAAGAATTTGTCCGTGTGTGTGTGTGTGTGTGCAAAATATCGCACGGAATTCAGACAGACAGGCAGACAGACGCACACAACATACACAATGGTATATGTATATATACACGTATGTACAGTTGTATTTATACGCCGCAAGCGCCAGACTCGCTCTTTACTATATTTTGTTTCGCTCGCCCTCGACGCATTGCCTAGAACGACGTCGTTTATTTTTTATTTGTTGGTTTTCGAGCAAACGAGTTAAATGGATATTAGCTTGGGCGTCGATGCCAGACTTTCCTCTGTGTACATGTATGTGTTTGTGTGTGTTTGTTGGGATTGGGGTATACGACCGAGAGCCGACTGACGTTGAAGGACTTGCACGCTCTCTCTCTCTCTCTCTCTTTCTCCCTCCCTTTTTCACCCTCTTTTGCGTGGCTTTTATGGAAAACGCGATTTCGAAGCTCGATAAGAAAGAAAAATCGTTTTCCCAGATAAATTCTATTGGGTGGGAGTAGGAGAAGAAAGAGAGGTACACGGAACAAAAGGACTCTGCTTTGTGTGTAAATATGTGTGTGTGTGTGCGCGCGAGAGAGAAAGAGAGATTGCACTCCTCGCGAGTTTTATGAAAAACTCACGGGCTTTTGCCGTTGGAAAAATAATAACGCGATTTCATATTGCGACCCAGTGAAAGGAAAGAAAAAAAGAAAAAAACGAATCACTCGTTCGCTCTTACGCGCACGTATGTGGGAGTGTGTGTAAAAGTATAATGCTGCTGGCATACGTGAATTAAAAGCAAATTGAGAAACGAGACATTTTTTCATCAACGAAAAGACACAAAATAGAAGAGGTTGGTAAAAAACTCAGCGGGGGCCGCCAACAAATTGCAAAAGGGTTCTTATACACACATACACACACACACGCACACAGAGGGTGAGAAAGAGACAGACACACACATATCTCTCGAGTAATAGAACCAACTGTCAAATAAATCTGGCACAACAGAGAGAGAAAGAGAGAGAGAGAGAGAGAGAGAGAGACAGACAGACAGACAGAGCGAAGGGTATTGTAACATTGCTCGATACACACGCAACGACAGACCGGTGTGTACATTGGACTTCGCGTGTGCGAATTTTTATTTTTTTTTTTTCGGGCCAAGAGCACACTCGGCGTGATTGCAAGTACACACGGACATCTCAATTTCCGTTCTCACTCACATTTTACAACGTGTGTGTATATATATTTTCCCTCTCTCTTCCTCTCTCTCTCGTTCTTTTACGTCACGCACATTTACTTATCGTTTCGATGGTTAAGCGACCTTTCTTTTCTATATTTTTTTCTTGTTTCATCCATCTCTAATGGCTTGGATATCTTTGTCTCGAGTATTTTATAGGCTTCGGATTGAATACCAAGCTATTTACTGCTTCCTTTTCGTTTAGTTTTTTCTTTTCTTTCTTTCTTTTTTTTTTTTTTTTTGGTAATCACTGCAGGCGATTTCTCCTTGAATCCGATGAATCGGAAACGTTTTCTCGTTTCTCCTCCCAAATTCTTTATGGGTTATTAGCTAGATTGATGAGAGTCGTAAAACATAGGTAGCTAGACAAGATCGATTTGGCTTGGTGTGTATATGAGACCAAACGTTCAGATGAAAGAAGAAAACCAAAAAGCATAATTAAAAAAAGAAAAAGAGAAAACGAAAATAAACCAGGTCAAATTATTTGATTCGCATTGCTGAAAGAGAGAGAGACAGAGAGAGACAGAGAGAGAGAGAGAAGTTGTAATTAAGGTGTTGAACATCGGAAAAGATTGAAAAAGAATGAAAAGCCACGACGTACATCACTTGGCTCTCTCGTGCATTGCAAAAAGGGAGAGAGAGAAAAACTCCGATTGAATGCAATCGGCGACGCATCTCCATTAACGACTCTCTCTTTCTCTCTCTTTCCGGATTATCAGGTCATACGCGCCAATTTCCGTGCAACGAAAAGAAACGATAAGGAGACGGTTATCGTATACTCTTTTTTTTCATTCAGTATTTGAAAAAAGGACACAATGAACTCGCGATAATTCTTCGAGTGTCTTATTCGCCAATGGCTCTTTTTTTTTTGCACGCGCGCTTTTGCCTTTGAAGCGCGAAGATTTTTTTCTCTTTTCTTTCTTTTCTCGATGAATGGACGACTTGTGTTTATTGGTCCTCGAGCTATTTTTAGAATACCACGCGAGCTAAAGTTTCTCCTTCTACTTTGTTTTTTTTAGTCGATGGATTTAATTGCCAATTACTTTAATTAACGAAAAACTTTGCTGTCTTTTTTTTCTGCTACTTCTTCTCATGTCGTTGAAAACAATGGTACAAGGAAAGATAAAAAGTGGACTAATTTTAGAATAAAATAATTCACCACGGCAAGTTTCAACACTGTCTTAGTTTTTCTTCATTTTTTTTTTTCGAGAGAAATGATCCTCGAAAAACCACCTCTTGGAAACCCGCTCGAGTCTTGTAATATTGTACGGGTCTAACGAAATAAAAAAAGAAGAGGAATATCAGTGTTTAATTAATTAAGAGACACCGCAGCATCATTTTGAAAACGTGCGCGTATCCTACAAAAACAGCGTCTTCGTTTGACGGAGATTCGTTTTTTTTTATAATCCTATCCCAATTACAAAGAGGAATAATTATTTATTTTGCTTCTTTTTTCCTCGTTAAAATTTTCGACGAGGTGAGAGAAAGAAAACGTTTGAATTTTGATCGTTATATTCCTTGGATACCCATTAGACTCTATATACGTAAGAGGCTCTCTCTCTCTCTTTCGATCTCGCTCTTTCTTTCCTTATCGTCGGTTTATTTATGCGAATTCCACGCCCTTGCTTTAATGGTTACTTTTAAGCTTTAAAAAGATTTAAGAGACCGCGAGAACACCGAGATATTTTTACCAATTGTACGCGGACGCGTATGTTTACCTGACCTTTTAAAAAGCTTTTAAACGCTTCTTCTTTCTTTCGTTTTTTTTTTTTTTTTTTTTTTGTCGTAGTACGAGGAGTTAAGGAGACGAAAGGAATAAAAGAAAAAAAGATAAGAGCTGTGCTCTTCAAGACGTTTTTCCATCTCGATTCTTCTTTTTTTTTCTTTTTAGGTCAGTTTGCTCGAGCCGTTGACGACGACGACGAATAGACTCGAGGGAAATTTCAATTAAGCGATTGTCTCTAACGTACACGCGGGCAAATAGACACACGAACAACGCGCCGCTCTCCACGACAAACCAAATTTGTCAAAGTCCAGTTAAACTTGCCAAGGCGTGCACTGCTCGTCAATTATAATTATTTGCTTCTTCTTTTTTTCATTTTTTTTTTATTTTTGATTCAACGCGCGTTTCAGCCGTCTTTTTTTTTCTTTGTACAGTACAAAAAACAACGAATGATATCGATTTATGACTAAACATATTTATAAGTAGAGAGATAAAGAGAGTGAGAGAGAGAGAGAGAGAGAGAGAGAGAGAAGGAGATAGGGCGTAGTCGCAGAAGAGGACACGCAGATAGCAACAGGGGGCCAACCCGCTGACAAAGAGACTTCCGGTTCCTTGGACGCGCATCTGCGCGTATGAACCGTCGATTGTGCTGCCCCTGGCTGGCTGGTTGTCATTATCGACATAACTCTTATACTATGTATATTCAATATATATATGTATATACTCTGCGCGTTGAATAATCGCGATGGATATTCTTTCAGCAGTCGGCAGATAAAATTAATGAAGAAACTGCGAGACTACGACGACAGCGATGATAATAATAATTGTTTGTGCTCGAAGAAGAAGAAGAAGAAGAAGAAGATAAGAAGTCACGCTTATTGTCACGTTCAACAAACACAAATGATAAATAATGAATGCTCGGAGCAAAAAAAAAGATGGATTGAGAGAGAGAGAGAGAAAGAGAGAGATGTATATACATCGCGAGAGGAAAGGATAGAGGGTGGCACAACAATGATAATAAGTAAAGAGGCAGGCAAACCAAAAGCATATACAGAGAGACGAACATGGCTGTAGGCTGAGGAGTTGTTTGTTTGTATATTTTTTTCCTTTTCGTTTTATCACTCGCGTTCTCGTGCAGCTCACAGGTATACATATCCCATCACACTTCATTCTCATAGAGAAAAAGAGGGTAAAAGAGAATTAGATGTATAGATACTCATTGCACGATTTTTAATTTGTTTTTGTTTTGTATGTTCGTTTTTTTTTTAAGAATTAATCTAAAAACAATAATACACACAACAACGCATTTGTGTTTTACTTCAGTGACACTTATCGTCACATTTAATAAGCTTCCCCTCTCCCCTCTTTTTCGTTTTTTACTTTGGTGACCCTTCGAGTGTCGTCTTGGATGTACGCATATATATATACATATCGAAATGAACCACGCTTACACCTTACACAAGTTAGATTGCTCGTTTTAATGACGCGCACTACACCGTCAAGGGTGGCTAGAAGGAAAGGAAGGGGGGGGGGGAGAAGTAATCTCCGCAGTGTATGCAGATGAAATTTCAAAGCTGTTCTCTCTCTTTCTCTCTCCGTCGCAAATCAATAGCTAAATCTCTAAACTCTCTCTCTCTCTCTCTCTCTCTTTCTATCTCTCTCTTTCTCTCTCTCTCTCTCTCTCTCTCTCTTTGTCCCCTCCACTTTCTGACGTAAACTTGCCTCAATAACAAAGTTAAATTACCGATTTTGTGCAGCGAATATAATTACACAAAACTTCTCTCGCGTGCTCTATAATTCTTCGAACCGTGTTGCAACTTTTGACGTAGTATAATCATCATCGTCATCGCCATTATCGTCACTACGTGTATGTTCGATACGTCAAAAAGTTCCAAGTAGAAAAAATCAAGATACGACGCGACACTGATATAGGCGGACGGTAATATTTCAAGATCAGAAATATATAAAATTCAACATATGTACATACATACATAAATTAAAAAATAAAAGAATATGTAAAATAAAAACACGTGCTTTCACGCATAGTTGTTTTCTCGTAACCGGTCAAAGGGGAATTATTTTTTCGTATATTTCTATGTAATGTATATAATCGTAGTACTTTGGTAATTTTAAAAAGACAAGGCCATACAAAGGAATTAATAAATTGCAACGACGTGATGCGCGTCGTTTAAAAACTGAGTTAAAACACGCGCGTATTATGTTACACGTATCTTTTTCGTCTATTATTCTTTTTTTTTATATTTTTACACGCGATATGCTCGTGATAACGCGTGGCACATACACTCTTTCTACCTCATTGCTACGCTACATTAAAACGAATTTATGTATTATATTTACGTAAAACGATCCGATATTCATAGTTTCGATCGAATACACGAATAAATATATAACAGATATTTGCGAATTGTACGTCTAACAATTCCGTATACCGTTCTAACAGCCAATATACTTTGTCGATACACGCAATTTTTTGCTTTTATTTTTTAAAGGCGTGTACAACACTGGCTATTTATATGCAAAATAAACTATTGACACTAAAGAGAGAGAGAGAGAGAGAGAGAGAGAGAGAGAGAGTGAGAGGGAGTGAGAGACTCAGAGAGAGAGAGAGAGAGAGAGAGAGAATGAATGAGAGAAATATGCAACGATACGTATATAGCAAACACCAATTTTTATATTTATACATCATGTTTATTCATTAATATATACTCAATAAAATACTGACAAATATATATATGTATATATATTAATGCGACGTCAATAGGTATATACGATATATCGATTACTTGATACAACATACGTTTATTATAATTCGGTATTAACATATTGTCAATGGTTATAACAAGATACATTTTACACACAGATGTATATAAGTGCATTGATAAATATATGCAACCCGATGGGGATAAGAAAAAAAAACAGAGAGAGAGAAAGAAATTAATTAAAATCAACGAATGTACACATGCCTCGCTCATGCGATCAGATACAGCATAAACCTTTTGCGTGGATGATGTACATGATCATCGTAATACAAGGTCATATGTAAATCCTTACACACACACTCGTGATATAATACGTATATGCGTAATATTGATTGGCTGACGTATATATATATAT